>OLKM01004578.1:0-13317 GCA_900291075.1 Melanogrammus aeglefinus | reverse complement strand
AAAAAAAATCCATCTGCCTTCATCGTAGGTATAACCGATGGACTCATGGTTTTGTTTTAAAGGGAAGATTTCCCAACTTCATAGTGTTTCCCATGCCATGTGGCTTAATTATGAGGCTGGAAAGATTACATCCTTAATGCAAATGTACAAGGACAAACTTTCGATATGTGGATGCCGAAGATAGCGGCGAAGGGGAAAGAAATACCAGCAGAAGTCGATCAATAGAATATGCCGATGGGTAATTCAAAGATGCCGAATTCGGGAACTTTCGAAAACTTAAAAACGATAGGTATGTCCAAAAATTGGCTGGGAAATTCACTAATATCAAATGGGTAGTGGCAACCTTCAGATGACTAATGGGGTAAAGAGTTAAAAATAAATTTTACTTCGAAACCATAAGTGAGACGGATTCGGCCCAAAATAGGGCCGAAACGTTCAGGAGCGCAGGCTGAAGATAACCAATGATAAACCTTTGCCTGGGTCCCCATACCCAAGGCGAATCCACTCCGGCCAAGCTCCGAACCAACTCTCCTCCCTATGGGGCGGGAGAGCGCCCCCTGTTTAAGTAAATTTAATAATTCCAATCAAAAATGGCGGGGCCCCTCAAAAGGATGAGGGAGTGGGTAGGCACTCCAGAACGGGTCACTCCATGGTTCAAAGACCTTGGAGAGGCCTACTCTAAGAACCTCATCGGTTCTCCCATCCTATAATTTTTAAAACATCTTTAATTTTTTAAACAAAAGAATTAATAGATGATGATAAACCAATACCAAATATCCATTTGGGGACCCTTAAGCCTCATTCAGGCCATTGGGGTGTCCTGCCCAATCTAGTGAATCCAAGCTCCGCTCCGCCTCTCCTCTCGAACTGTTTGTCGCTGCCAAACCAATCGACCTAATTCCGTAGGCCATGGCACCAAAAGAATGCTTTAACAATAAAGTGGTCGACTTTCGTCACGCTCTACATTTGTGCGAGGAAAGGCGTGCCTGCACAGGCTGTTCCTAAGTTCTCGCCAACATACGCCAAATCTTGACTGCTGCAATGATCTTATAATACTCAGTTTTTTTATGGCCTTATTGTAATGTTTCCGTTTCAGGAAAGTAGTGGTCCTTAGTGTCGGGTTGGGTTGGCGTCCTAACATCGTCTCGGAGATGAGGGTGGGTGCTGACCGGGAGGGAGCCTCCGCTAGGACCAGGAAGTCCTTGAGTTCGGGTTTCGTTTATACGAAGATATAATCCTCGTATCCCCGTGGCCAGGGACGTGGCCGCCATTATGTTGCTTCGAAGTTCTTCATGGTATGCTTCTGACCCTAGTGGCCAAGGGGGAGTAGACGCAATAAGTGGTGCAATATGTTTTTTACGGTCCCCCCTCGTGCACAGAGGGCCCGGTTTTGCTTATGGAAATCCTCCTGACCCTTCCTCAAAAAGGATCTAGGGGAGACCCCTCCCCCTCAGCGCCCGGAAAAGGGTCCACGTTGCACAACCACGCAATCCCCGGCCTGGTAGCAAAATCCGCTTGTAAGCGGATAAGCGGGACTTGGACAATACCCCAGAAGTATGTTTAGGGTTGGAAGCTGCTGTAGTGGAGGAGGGCGTGTGCATCCGTGGGTTGAAAAAGACCTTCGTGTCCACTGACCCGGTACATGTAAAAATCGGACCCCCCTGAAAGTAGTGACTATCTAGGAATCCATTGATATGGGGCTAGAGAGGGGCTGATCTTAATTGAGGGGTGGGTGGGAGTTCAGAGTTTTGGACAAAATCTTCTTCGAACTCCTCCTCCCATGGGTCCCAGAATACCCCAAAATATCGTCCAGGAAGCGGTAATAGTATATGGCGATTTCGAACATTTTGGGCAGGACTGAGTCCTGCCCATGTGGCCATGTTATATATCGCATAGGCCCGGGGCAAAACGGCTTGCCCATCGCTGTATCTTTTACTTGGAGATAATATTGATTATGCGAACTCGAAGTCCATTTTTTGGATAGGCTAATGTCCAACAACCTGATGATATCTTGATCCCGGCTGGGATGGGGTATGGGTTCTTATCCATTAGAGTCTGTACTGCTTCCAGGCCCATCGCTGGTATCCAATGTTGGTGTACAGACTCTCCACATCACATAGTAGAAGATAAAAAAAGGGGCTGATAATTTTATGTTCCTGATTTTTTCCAATAAAATCATAAGTGTCCTTCAAATAACTTTATGAAGGATCGACCAGGGGGTTAAGATAATAGTCCAAAAAACTCCGCTACCAGTAGCTCTCGCTCCCACAGTCCGAAAACATCGGTCTTCCCGGAGGAATCTTAAAAGGAATCGGCCAGGTCCTCTGGCGCCTTATGATCTTGGGAGGAGGTAGAAAAACCTTTTTCGGGGGGTGTCCTCCCTATTAGGTATTTGCCTCTGCTTCGGGGAAATGATTTATTGTGTACCATGGAATCTACAATCCCCCTAATTTGGGTCGCTGTTTTCCAAGTAAATTGGAGCAGCAAAGCGCGGTAATACTCCGTATTATGTAGTTTGCCTCAAGCCTCTTTGCACGTATTGTTCCCTATCCAGGATCACAATCGCGCTGCCCTTATCAGCCGGCTTGATGATTATAGATGTGTTTTGTTGTAATTCCCCCAACGCCTGTCTTTCCATATCCGAGAGATTAAACTCCACCGGTGTTGGTTGCGCCGCGCGTAACGCACTATGGTCCCTCAAAAATAGGGCTAGCAACTCCCTAGGCAAACTCGAGGGGTTAGGCTCCCAGGTTGATTTGGGGTTGAAGGGGGGTGGGAACCTTTAGTTTGTCTTCCTCAAAGTGGGACAGGAGTTTTAAGCCTCCGGTGGTAGTCCGACAGGTACGCCCTTAGGGAAACCTTCTGGTTATTAATGGGAAGGGGCGGGAATAAATGAAAGACCTTTACGAAGAATTTGTAGGTGTCGGGGATGGGGTCGGAAAGTAGAGGAATAGTTAATAACTGATTTTGTCCCCGTTTAAGGCTGGACAATTTGGCCTGGGTGCACTGGTCTAGGAAAAAGTCGCCAATGATTCCACATACGGCCCCCCGTAGAGGCCGTCCAATGGATCTTGTCCCAAATCACCTGAAATTGGGCCTGGGATCAGCCTGGGAATATGGTCCGGGGTGTTTCTAATCAGCCCAATTCAGCAAGGTGTAAATTAATCCTCTGGGGCCGGTAATTTCAAATGATCCGACAAGGATTAAATCCACCTGGATTGGATTTAAATCCTGCAATCAGATCCTAAAAACGGGTATATTTCAAAGCAAATCTGATCCTGGAAGATTCAGCTTCAGATTTGGCATCCAATCCTGCCTTTGGATCCGGATTAAAAGCTGCTGTTGAGTATTTCAAAAACTTAAGTGGGAAATCTGGATCAGTTTGATCCTAAAAATCAGGATCACCCTGATTCCACTCAGAGTGGGATTTGAGGGAGATTACATGTTAAGGATTTGAACAGTTGAAAGTGTAACTGCTTCCAAAGTTCTTTGTTTAACACACAACTAAAGCTTCAATGCTGTTTTGATCAAATGTTTATTTCCTTTCGCGTTCCTTTTTTTTTTCTGCAAACATGCACGCGTTCACTGCAATGCTTTTAACAAAATCGGCGTCAGAAGTGCAACACAGAATAAACATTGAGGCTACACTACTGTAATGGGACATTACAAACTCCAATTAACAAGGAATTAGAAAGGAAAACAATGTGATTTATTTAAACAAACGTGTTAAGTGTTGTATTTTCTGAATCCTCATTTATAAGGTCTGGTGCTTTTGTATTTAACAAAAACTTCAATTTGTATGTTTAAGTTTGAAGTATGAATGCCTTATTTAAGTAACAGTTTTTTTTTGTTAGTTACCCACTGATAAAGGCCTCCACTGAAACTCTGGTCAAATGTTTTTATTCACATGCATTCCAGCACACACACTTAATTTTCATAGCCAAAGCTCAAAAGTAATGCATTTGGAGCAAGTCTGTGCAAGTCTCTTCCACAGACTCATCTGTAAAGAATCATTATATTAAGGTTTTAGGGCTGTCCCTTGTTAACAACTGTTTTCCTAAAAAGATATGTACAACACATTTTAAAATCTACACACAATGCCCTTGCGAGTGCATGCATTCAAATGGACTGTGGACCGCGACATACAGACGCTAGCCTATTTTACTAGCTTGTTAGCTCCTTACACAGGAGGTCCAAATGAGCAGCGTTAGCTCGCATTAAGCGCGAAACTCTGCTTAATTAGAGATCGCCGAGCTCTTCTTTCAACTTTGTCTGATTTACATAATTGGTTAACTCAATATAATGATTGCTTTCATCTAGTCTGAGGCACGCATCAACACTGGCTAAGATTATACTTAATTCAGAGACAATAGTTGAGGCTAGCTTCTCCTTTTTCTGTAAAATGTTGGCTCCCATTTCCTGTTTCTGTCTGTGATCCAGAGGGCGGGACCGGATTTGGGACATCCCAATCTGCCGGTATCAGGATTCACTCTGATCCAATCCAGCAAAGTTTTTTGAACATACCGGGAATAGATCAAGGTTGATCCGTGGCTGAGGACAGGGGGATTTGGTTATCCGGATCATTCTGATCTGGATTACAAGTTTTAAAATACCGGCCCCTGAGTAGCACCAAGATCCCTAGAGCTATTCACCACCGGTATATGCACCCGGGCATTGGGAAATGTGGCCCTAGCTGCCGACACAAGTCTCCCAAGGGAATCCCCCACCAGGGAAATGTTGCCACGGTTTCTATCATTGATACCAAATGACAGAATAACCCTTTCCACTATACCCGACGTGGGGGTATTCCACTTAAGGAGATGTGTCGCCTGTGCGATATTAGCACCAGGGAAACAATCCACCTGGACCTCTTCATCCATGATCAATGGCAATCTGGATATATTGGAATCCCCCATTACCAGAATTTTCCTCGTTGGCTCTAACAACCAGTTCCAATCCTTATTCCCTTTATGGGGGTGGTGGGTAAAAAGTTCCCATAGGGGGGAGGGAGGGGAGGGGGGCAAATCAAAATCCACCAGGGTGAGGGGCTTAGAACGGCCTGGCAACGTGCCCCCAGATGTCAAAGGGGGTGGGCTGGGTTTTTTTTCGGGAATCCGTAATCCGGACCATACCACCCAATGCGTTCCAAGGGGAGAGGAGAGGGCTTTAGGGGGGGTTTTGGTGGGACCTCAGTATTCTCCAATACTGGAGCTAGCGGCCGTACCTCTCCCGGAGCGCCCACGCTGTCATATAAGTCCCCACTGGGATCCAGCATATCCGTGAGTTCCATCGGTATTATCGGTCGATTTTGCGGGCCGGGTTGATGTTTTTTCCGGGGGAGCGGTTGACCAAGGTCCGGGTTTCGACCCTCGCTAGAGGGTGGTGGTGGTGTTACCGCTGCCGGGTGGTCCCATATTTCTTTGTTATTATTTAGGGTCCTCCCAAATGGACTCCAGGAGTTGGTCTTTAATGTATGGGAACCTGTCCCTCATCCATCTCACGGCTATCCGCCAGGCCTCCCCCCACTCCCCTTTTAACGACGGGTAAATAACCCTCCTAAGCTCCCGGATCGTCCCCAAATGGTGCTCCGTCAGGAGTCTGAAGAGCTACTTGGAGCCAATTTTCAGCGTTCCCATTTAGAATCAGCGCCGTCCTATCATTCGGAACCGCCGGGCAGATGGCCTGAGAGAGCCACAACTTGACCTCCCTCAGGAACTTAGGGTTAGGTGATTTTCCGTATCCCATAGATCTCCCCGGGTCGTCCGCCAACTTCCGCGGTTTAAGTAGAGATCTAAGGCAAGGCACGGGCCGGCGCTTGTCATTCATGGTCTAGATGTCCACATGCATTTTTGACCCAACAAATTAAGATTATGTTTGTTGAGAATTCCCTTGTAGGGTTGCAGGACATTTTCTTCTAGGAAGAACCCCTTCGTCTTTTCGGATGGTATTCCGTAAAGGTCTGAAGGACCATTTGGAGCCAAGGCTAGGCATTAGTGGAAATGTTATTCCTCTTAAAATTATGTTTGTTGAAAATTCCCTTGTAGGGTTGCAGGACATTTTCTTATAGGAAGAACCCCTTCGTCTTTTCGGATGATATTCCATAAAGGTCTGAAGGACCATTTGGAGCCAAGGCTAGGCATTAGTGGAAATGTTATTCCTCCTAAATTTATGTTTGTTGAAAATTCCCTTGTAGGGTTGCAGGACATGTTCATCAGTCGTGGACCTTGGGATCATCGAGCGTTTCAACCATTATCACGAGACACTCTCTCCCAAGGGAGGCCCACCCGAGGTCGATCAACTCTCGGGTCATGTTCCATACCCCCTCAAGAGCCTTTTCTTTGTATAGATAACAACTCGGGTTAAGGTTAGGGAATAGGGCTAAAGGTTAAGGTTAGGATTAAGATTAGGGTTAGCTATCGGGATAAAACATTCGGGCCGACTAGGTCCCAGTGCACCCTCGGCCCAGCCCCTAATATGGGTTAGGGGGCGAAGAATTGGAAGGGCTAAAAGATTCAAGCACTAGGTCCCGGTGCACCCTCGGCCCAGCTCCTAATATGGGCTAGGGGGCGAAGAACTGGAATGTCCAAAAGGTTCAAGCACTAGGTCCCGGTGCACCCTCGGCCAAGCCCCTATTATGGGCTAGGGGGCGAAAATTTGGAATTGGCTAAAAGGTGTCCAATTTAGTTTAAGTTAAGGTCAGATTAAACGTATGTGGTGCAAAATGTGCCGTTGCGTGGGTGAGGCTAAGCCTCATAGAAGACTGGGCCACGATTAAGGTCCTGCCGCCCTGGACCAGCCACACCTGCGTGCGTGTTCCTAGAGTCGGAACCCAGGGGGCGGCATACTTACCACCTGATAGCCCCAACCATTTCGTTTAACACCGCTAGGTATAGGCCCTGGTTTGGCCGGGCAGGTTTGAGAGTCTGTGTGGAGTCCGGGCGAATGCCCCCCAAGAGTCACCAGGGCCAGCTACGACAAAGCATTGCCTTCCCAGCCCCTCCTGGTGAAGCGCCCGGGCAAATGCCCCCCCAGGGGCGACCGGGGCCAGCCACGACCAAGCGTTGCCTTCCCAGTCATCCCCAGGGCCAGAGCATTGCCAGTGGAGCCCCCTAAAATAGAATTGTTAGTGGCGCAAATACTTACTCTGTATGATCTTCTTCAGCGTCGTCCAAATAGGCTGTGCTAAGAAAAATCCATCTGTCTTCATCGTCCGGTATAACCGATGGACTAATGGTTTTATTTAAAAAGGAAGATTCAACTTCATATAGTGTTTCCCATGCCATTGGCTTAATTATGCTGAAAGATGCATCCTTAGATGCAATGTACAAGGACAAAACTTTCGATATGTGGCCCATGCCGAAGATAACGGCGAAGGGGAAGAAATACCCAGCAGAAATCGATTAAATAGAGTAATGCCGATGGGTAATTCAAAATTGCCGAAAACCATAAGTGAGACGGACTTCGGCCCAAATAGGGCCGAAACGTTCAGGAACGCGGGCTAAAATAACCAATGAGTAAACCTTGCCTGGGTCCCCATACCCAAGGCGAATCCACTCAGCCAACTCCAACCAAGCTCTCCTCCCAGTGGGCGGAGAGCGCCCCCCGTTCCAAGTAATATAGTCGAATCGACAGGTCTTGGTGTTATAAAACGTTATCCAAGTTTCTCGTCCGTCTCATGATAAGTTGCCGTGGTAGATAGGTCTGTAGTTGTTCTGAGAGTGTTCTTCTTTTTTTCTCTTCTCTTTTCTGTTTACATCTTTCTTTTGATAAATATATTTCTTTCTCTTCTCTTTTCTACTCTTCTTCTTCATTTCTCTAATTATCTGTGTTTTGAAAAAATGTGTTGAATTTGGTAGGATCAATAGATGGAGAGAACGCGTACGCGAAATTGAGAGAATGGGGAGAGAGGGAGGGGGGGGTTGTTCAGAGGTAAGTAGGGTGTGCGGTGGCTACCGCTACACTCCTACCCCGCTGATCTAGGCATTTTGTGACTCCTTCTCAAGCCCGGCGAAGGGCAGAGTGGTGGTAGGATGTTGAGAGAGAGAGAGAGAGAGAGAGAGAGAGAGAGAGGAGAGAGAGAGAGGAGAGAGAGAGAGAGAGAGAGAAGAGAGAGAGAGAGAGAGAGAGAGAGAGAGAGAGAGAGAGAGAGAGAGAGAGATATAAGTAGGTGTGAGGTGGCTACCGCTACACTCCTACCCCGCCGATCTAGGCATTTTCTGACTCCTAATCACCTTCTCAAGCCCGGCGAAGGGCGGAGTGGTGGTAGGATGGTGAGGGACAAGAGAGAGAGAGAGAGAAGAGAGAGAGAGAGGGGTGTCAGAGATAAGTAGGTTAGGGTTAGGGTTAGGGTTAGGATAGGGGGTTTTAGCCGAAGTGCACCCCGGTGCAGGCCGTTTTCGGTGAATATCTTTTGACAGGAAGGTGCTAGAGAAACGGGAGGCAGACGCACACCCCCCCCCCCCAAAGGGAGGATCGCCTTTCCAACGGCGCCAAGCCCGAGTCCGTGCGAGCTTCCCCCCCGAGATGTAGAGTCGGGCATCACATATGCTGCTGGCTGTAGCAAAGGCGCCCATGATAGGGGGTTTTAGCCAAAGTGCATCCCGGTGCAGGCCGTTTTCGGTGAATATCTTTTGACAGGAAGGTGCTAGAGAAACGGGAGACCACTTACATGAAATGACACAAACGAAATGTTTGGGCAAGTGAATAATCGGGTTAGGGTTAGGGTTGGGGTTAGGTTTAGAGGAGGGTAAATGCTAAATCAAATATTTAAAGTAGCAAGCTCAGGCACAGGCTGTCACCAACCTCGGATAATATGAACTTATTTATATGTTTTAGTAACATATAGTTTGATGTAACAAGGTAAGATGAAGACATAATAGAATATATATTCTAGTAAAAATACAAAAGCAAATGAAGACCATTAACAATAGGACCGTAAGGAAGGAAATAACAATAATAATAACAACAACAAGCAAGTCACTTGAGCATCACAAGATGGATCCAGGAAGAGGTCATAAGGTCAAGACAGGCAGAGTGAATAAATCAATTGGGGAAGGATGGGAGAGAATTAATCAGGGCAGGGTACATTATATAGAAGGTTATTAAAACCCAGGGAGACAGGTTAAGTTTAGGCAAAGTGCCCTGTAGGGTTAGGTTTAGGATAATAGTAAAGATATGGAGTAAAAGTTAGATATAAGAATGCTACTATAATAAATATTATGTAAAAGTTAGATCTAATATAAGATACGAGAATGATTAAGACCCAGGGAGACAGGTTAAGTTTGGGCAAAATGCCCTGTAGAGTTAGGTTTAGGATAACAGTAAAAATAGGAGGTAAAAGTTAGATATAATGTGAGATACAAAAATGTTACTATAATATATACTATATATTAAAAGTCAGACATAATGTAAAATACAATAATGCTATTATAATAAATAGATATAATGTAAAATACAAGATTGCTACCCTAAAAAATACCATATATTAAAAGTCAGATATAATGTTAGATACAAGAATGCTACGAATCCCTGGGTAGAAGAATAAGATAAGTTAAAAACAATTTAATTATTTAATAACCCTGTAGGACAATGTTAAGTTTTTCTTTTCCCTGTGACCGATTTAGGTTTTCTCCTTTAGACCTTCAGGGACAATGGAGGAAAATTTAACAATGATTTGTCCCTCACGTCTGATTTTTAGACCAGAGTGGATTATTTTCCACCCCAGTGTATTTGAAATGCTGAATGCCATGCAGCTGGAAGTGCGCATAGAGGGTAGTATAGGTTTTACCTTTCTTAATATTATTAACATGTTCCATAATGCGCACTTTTAAGACTCTGCCTGTCTCACCCACATAAACAAGTTTGCATTGTTGACATTGAATAATGTAAATAACATTTTTGACCTGTGATGTAATTATTTCCCTAATAGGGTGACCTCTACCCGAAGAACCATTAAAAGTAAAGGGGGTTCGATTGAGCAGCCACGGATCGTCACCTGACCTTTTTCTGTCCAAGGCAGTGTGAACCAGACTATCCCTCAAGTTGGAATTTTTTCTGTAAGCCATAATGAGCTTGTAATTTTGAAGGGGCTGGATCTGCTGCTGGGCTTGTTGGAAGCTAAGTCTAAACTTTTTTTGGAGAAGACCAAGGGGACGAAAAAAAGTCTGGACAAGCGGAAGCAATCGTTGATGAGGATCAGTTTTGGTAAGTGGCTGTACATTGTGAAAGCCAGAATTGACTTCGCTCTTAATCTTTCTCAGGAATCGTCTGGCATAACCTCTGTATTTAAGAGCTGAAAACAGAATGCCGGTGGCTTCCTCCACGTCGTCAGGGTAAGAGCAAATGCGATGGAAACGAATTAATTGTGATTTAATGAGGCCGCGAAAAGTGTGCGCTGGATGATAACTGCTTTTGTGCAGAAGTGCATGGCGGTCTGTTTCTTCAAAAAAAACTTAAGTGGCTAATTTTTTATCCGAACTATGGGGAATAGGGACAAAAAATACCTGTGTGTCCAAAAACTCGACCCTTTCTAATTGTAAATTGCATTTTAGTTTAATTTTAGGATGGTGTTGATTTAGAAGTAGCCAAAAAGATTTCAAAATCACTCTGAGTACCAGACCATATGCCAAATATGTCGTCAAGGTAGCGGAGATAGAGCAGCGGCAACAGGTTGCATTTTTGGAAAGCTGACTCCTCCCACTCGGCCATATATATATCGGCATATGCTGGAGAGTATTTTCTTCCCATGGCACATCCACAGATCTGTAAGTAAGCTTTGTCTGCAAATTGAAAATCATTTCTAGTCAATGTGATTTTTAATAATTCTAGAATTTCTACATCTGGTCTGTGTTTGTTAGGGGACTTCTGGAAAGTCTTTTGAACCGCTAACAAACCGCGTTCGGTTTCAATGTTGGTTTATAGCGAATCTACATCAATGGAAAAAAGGAAAGACTGCGCAGGAACCCTAAGTGTGCGTAGCCTGTGAACAAAATCATATGTATCTTTGACATAGCTAGAATGCATATGCGCTAACGGATTAAAGTAGTAATCAATATAGGGCGTATTCACCTGACGTAGTCATGAGCGTTCGCGTGCCCCTCGCCGCGGCCATCTTGGAGTCCACATACGTGTCGTGCAGTGCGCGCTCGACAACAAAGTTGTAGACAGAAGAAGGTCCTAAGTTGTTTGGATAAAGATGTAAATAAATTCACGAAGCATTGTTTACTACTCCACTCGATACTTGTATTGTCAGTCAACGTTATTGAATAATTCGTTTTTCTTGCAATTGTCTGTAGCTCAAGAAGCGCATTGTAACACTATGATAATCACAATTTGAGGCAATATCTGTACAAATTTACATAACTTGTTTTAGCGCTATCCTGTGAAGTGACATAGCATCTTACAGCACAAAGACAAATAAAGAAAGGCATTACTACTAGTAATGTTACTGATAATGACACAAAAAGCATCAGGTATTTACAGATCTAACGTTAGATATGAACAAGGAAATGCTCCAGCATTTTCTCCAGTATCAAACAGTTTCAACTACTTAAGTCTTGTGCAAAGAATGTAACATTTATGCACAGCAAGAAAGGCATGAATTAAAAAATGGGCAGTTGATCTATTACTTTCTAAGATTGCTATCTTCATAGATTCATAAAGCCTAGATCTACCTGTGCCCTTATGTGATTGCTGAGGCATTTGCATCTTAAGTAAAGCACTGCTCTAGCATTTATCCACTATCGAACATTCAACAACTGAAGAAATTTCTTATCAAAAGAATTTAACATTTATGTTGAACAATAAAGGTATGCAGTCAAACAGACAGTTTACCTATTACTACTTAGTAAGATTGATATCATAGATTCATAAAGCCTAAATCCTTATTATGTAATGTCATCTCTACTTTAAGTGAAAGGTACAACTGATGGGCACAAGTTTGTCAAGGCAGCACATACTCTTACAATTCTGTCCACCGTTCGTACATTGGAACCAGCAGTAGGGATTAAATAGTCAATCTCGAAAGTTCCTTGTAGCATCTTGTACTTTTGTTTCAATTGTCCTATTACACGTTCTACATGGATCCTCACATTGGCAATTCCTCTGGTTTGCTCAACATCCATTGGGTCAAGCTGTCTGGTACCTCGAGTGAATGTAGGGATGGCCAGCTTCACTTGATGTATGGCAAAGGTCTCTTCGATAGTGAAACCACGATCAGCCATGACTAAGTCACCAGGTTTAAGTTTGTCTAACAGACCACAGTTTGTAGTAAGGTGCTTGTCAGATGTACGTCCCCCCCATGCCTTGGACACAAAACAGATGGATCCTTGTGGTGTGATGGCTACCAGTACTTTTGCTGTGTTGTGATGTTTGTAATTACTGAAGGTCTGTCCTCGTGCCAGAAGATTTGAAGGCCTCTCAATGAAAACTTCGAAACAATCAATGATGATAGTGACCTTATCTCCAAATGTGTTCTCGAAACAATCCGGCATAGTACGGATGATTACTTCCCGTTCAGGCCACTTGATAAGAGGTGACAGTTGTGTGTCCATCACAGTCATCCATGAAGAGAAAATCCTTGAGACGGTAGGCTGGCTGACATCAAATCGATAAGCCAGATCTTGCTGAGGCACATCGAGCCTGAGTTTCATCAAAACCATCACAAACTCTTGAAAAGGTGTCACGGTTTTGGTCCTCCTTGACACATGAGGCTCAACAAAATTGAATATTGTCTTCAAAGTATCAAAACTTGGTAAACCTGTGTAAAATCTCACCCTGTCATCACTGTCATGGCAGTTTGAAAAGTACTCAGTGAAGGACTGCACTTTAGTTTCCCTAAACAGGTAGGCGAACTCAGATGTCTGTGTACATTTGTCAGAAATGCTTGTGGAACTGGAGGGAGTCTCTGTTTCTATCTCAAGAGCAGGGACCTCATGGGGAGCAGGTACGTTCACAGGCTGGTCAGGAGTAGCATTGGGAGCAGGTACATTCTCAGGCTGGTCAGGACAGTTTTCAGGGTCCTCAGGATTAGCATTGGGAGCAGGTACGTTCACGGGCTGGTCAGGACAGTTTTCAGCTGGGAGGTCTTGTTCATTGGAAGCAGGTACGTGCATGGGTTCGTCGGGACAGTTTTTAGGATTACGTTTTCCTGATTTGCCTGACCTTTTCACTTTCTTTGTGACTTCTGGCTGGACATGTTCTTCCCGTAGTTTCCGGCGCCGTGCTGTTGTTTTCGGGCTCTTCCGGCGCCAGTCACCGCATCTCCTTTCTTGTTATGGCCAAGGTTAAGAGTGGGCGCCCAATTGACAATAACCGATC
>OLKM01004577.1:0-21487 GCA_900291075.1 Melanogrammus aeglefinus | reverse complement strand
AAATTAAACCGTCGTTAACACCTTTGATCCTAGTAATCCTAACATTATTAACAACTAAATAAAATTGATCACCTACTTATTACTCCACAGCTGGCGAAATCGAGCTGACCATCTAGCAGCAATGACTGAAAATCGGTTGTCTACAAAGATAAAAATGTAACATAATTTACGCTGTTGCATACACAAATAATATCAGTATATGCATCATAAACAGGCCTTGATACATGTAGGACAGGTGACAATCACAAGAGGTAGCTATTTATCGCATTACCTCAGAAAGTTACCGACGGCCAGCATGGAAATGTGATCTCTACGCCGTAATTGGATGTTCCGTGAACTATTGCGAGGCTACATACCGGCAAGTAGGCGCAAAAACGCAGCAGGCCCGAGGACAGTGCATACTTTGCAATCACCATGCTCACGGCCAAGCCTGGTATTGCAGCTGTTAAGCGGGCTGTGGACGGGTCCTCGATTCAAGGGGCCAGAAGTAGATACTCCGTTTACTCCAATACAAGGGAAACAGGAATAAAGTCTTCTCTATCCAACGCAACCTCGTGTGTTATTACCGTTTTTGTTATTATTGTGTACCTGGAGAGGAGGGGTGGGCAAGCTGAAGGAAGTCGTAGTGAAACAATGTTGTTCGGCCGGGTGTGGTGTCGGATGGTCGCTGCCAGATCGACCCCGGTTCTAGATCGCGAAAATGACCATTCCTGTAACGCTGTCTTTTAACTGCTAACGCGGTTTCATTCATTCCCATTTTTATTCCCAAAGTATTAACGATCTCCTTTTTGTTTCTATTCTATGATATAATCAAATGTACATTTATGTTGCCTATACTTTGGATATATAAAGAAGTATTTGAGAGAGTCAATACAGCGACCCACACGCAGACAACTTCCGTTCTCATCCATCCGAATAAGAGACCTACATGGAATGGGTTACAGCATTCACAGTTCTTAAGATTGTTCCATGGGCTTTGTTTGTGCGAAAGAACGGGCTGCGTTCAATAAAATCAAAACCAAAACGGATTGAGCCTTCTTATGTCCATGATGAGCCCGTTTTATAAACATACCTCCGGTTTTCGGTGTTGGCTTGTGTATACGTCAAGTGTCGTACGTCATCTGTAAGTTGCAGGAGACAGACGATCTGGCAGCCGAGTCAATCCGGTACCCACACCGGCTTCGAGAGGGCCTAGTGCCATGCTCCGTTAACTCTAGTGTCGGAGGGTTTTTTTCCTTTTCTTAACATGAATGACCTGGATTGTTTTTAGCGCTGTGGTGACTTTTTATCACCACAGTATTTAGTGATATAGGGATTTTAGACTGGTCTCATGCTGCTGCTCAATTGACTCTCACATTCTTTGTTTGCGAATCATGCGATTCACCATTTATTGATCCATTTATTTCAATGATCCAGGACAAAAACGGGTGCATTCGGTATTATTTATAATTATTGTTAATAGCCTAATAACATTTTCGTTGTGTTAGTATTCATTTTTTCATTTGCTTGTTTAGCTATGTTGACAGTTAACATGTTGATGTAGGCCTATTAACAAATATAGTGGTAGGCCTACTCGAACCCGCTGATCGATACGTACCATTTATTTGTATATAATCATTTGATAGCATTTTTCGGAATAGATGGATGGAATCGTTTAATGCAAATAACATGAACGTATTGTTTTCTAGGCACATACATTTAATATGTTTGTTATATTGTATATATGGAGCATCTTTATATTCCATGAGTTAACTTATACTCCATGGTCAGTAAACATGTGGACTGTGATCGCTCGACTCTTCGCTTATGATGCTTCAATGCTAACATGCTAAAAAACAAGAATATTTCTGCATCCGGTACGTCATGGAAACGTGGCGTGGCTAGGCTCCATGACGCGGAGCTATCGCTCCTGTGTGTTGCTGCGCTATGACAGTATAATAGGAATGAATGGCGCGCCTTTTTGGAATCGGTGTCCATTCTATATTATGTCCATTAAAAAAGCTACACGGAATCCCAATGGAGAGTGTCGCCAGTCTTTTTCACTTCACTCTGAGTTCTGTTCGCATTGGATTTGTTAAGTGATAGAGGGAGTGGTTGAGTAGAGCATTCAGATTGGACGGTTGGACTTTAGAGTTGCCGTCTGTTTTTGTATTAATTCTTTACATTAGTTGTTTGGGAACAAACATTAACAATTTCTTCTACCAGGGGATTGACAAAGTTCGATCTATTGAACAGAAAGAAACACTTGGTCATACTTTACAGACTTACCAAAGCATTGGCCTACTGATGCCTCTAGATATATTTTAAGATTGGACCTGAATGCCACATAAATATATAATTGTGTTTTTGCACGGTTGCGCAACGTTTAAAAGTTCAGGGAAAAGTATATTCTCTCTATGGAGTTGCTTTAGGCATATCCATTTGAGGCAGTGTTGTTCTGAATATACCCGGCCGCGGCGTCAAGATCCCAGAAGGCAATGACTGTCCACGCCGGGTGGGTTGTCGATGACTTGGTTGGAGGTTGGGGGCGGAGTGGGGGGAGACAGGGCTGTGGAGACAGGTTGCCTGGAGATGTGGAAGTCGGTGTTCATGGAAGAGGAAGTCGGACAGTCGGAGACGACGGCACGGGGTTAATAAAAGTTTGATCTCAAAGGGGCTGATGACGGGTTGTTTGGGAGAACTCCCTTCAAGGGAAGTCTTTGCGCGAAGCCAACCTCTGTCAGGAGGTTACGGGAGGGCAGGGTAGACCGCGCTTATGGGAGCAATGTGAGCGGGAAGGAATGCGCGGAGCAGCGCAGCTTGTGTGCGCTTCCAAGTGCGCTGGCACCTGTGCCATGTGGACCTGACGAGGGGACTGAGATTCGTCGTCCTCAATTCCGGGAACCGGGTGTTGGTAGCCCAGCAAGCCATGACGGGGATAAGCCGGAGGATGCCTTGACTAGCGTGTTGTGGGCATACTCGACCCAGGGAAGCTGAGAGTTCCAGGAGGAGGGACTGGCGTGGGAGATACAGCGGAGCGCTGCCTCCATCTCCTGGCTGGCCCGCTCCGATTGTCCATTGGACTGGGGGTGGAACCCGGAGGAAAGGCTGGGTGTGGCCCCTAGAGCAACGCAGAATGCACGCCACACTTGAGAGTTGATCTGGGGATCCCTCGATGAACGAACTACTGATCAGTGAAGTTCTCATCAGCTCCGGAGTCCAGGAGGATCGAGAGCGGGAGGGTCTGATCCTGCCACAGGAGGACTGCCTCCAGGAGGGGAGCGGAGACCGAGGGATTACGGGAGCAGCTCGCCAGGATCCCTCGGGTTACTGGCAAGTCCATTCTTTTCCCGAGAGCGAGGGACATCCTGACCGGGATGGCCACGAATCTCAGAGAAGAGATTTGTGCGTCCGATCTGCGAGAGAGAGAGGAGAGATTCCCGCTCACGGCGGGGTGGAGCGGAAAACGAAGGGAGGCGAGTGTGTGTGCAGGCATGGAGAGACGAGCGATTCCCCTATCGCTTATGCGAATACCTATGCGGTATTCGCATAAGCGATTGTCCACCCGTATGGCGAGAGAGATCAGCTGATTCAGATCCGCGGATTCCTCCGGAGTGTAACTTGGTCCTTGATCTCACCGCTGAGGGCCCTCAGGAAAAACCCTACACAGCCTACTCATTCCAGCCGCTCTCAGCCGCAAGGGTGCGGAACTCAACCGCGAAGGAGGCGACGCTACAGGATCCCTGGCGAAGACGCCGAAGATGTTGAGGCCTCTCTGCCCCGGACTGGGTGATCGAAGACCTTCCGCATTTCCTCGGTGAAGGTGGAGTAATCAAACAGACTGCAGGCTGGGGCTGCAACTTGAACACCAGAGAGCACTGAAGAAGAAAGGACCGACAGGATCCCAGGTCCCCTTCATAGCATTCAGGAGCTTGAATGAACGGCTCCCAGGATGAAGTCGATGGACCCGGGACTGGGACTGGTGGTTCCGGGGTGACGGAGCGCTGGGAGTGTACCAATAAGGACAACTCACGGAGGTTGGAGTTGATCTCCTGCAGGATCTGGTCGTGTTGACCCAGGAGAGTCCCCTGGTGGGAGATTATCTGCCAGATTGCTTCTGTGTCATGTTGATCCATTGTTAAGCCAGTTCGTGCTGATTGAGTGGACAGGCGAGTCGTGGAGACCCGAGTGCGCTGGACACAGGGAGGCAGAGACGGGGTAAAAGGAAACAGGGTTTATTGGGACACGGGGTAGGTGACAAGCTGGGGCGAAGCAAGCGGTAGTCAGGCAGGCAAGGGTTCGGCGTCAGGCAGGCAGTCAGACAGGCAAGGACTCGACGACAACCAGGTAGTCAGGCAGGCAGGGGTTCGGCGACAGGGAGTCAGCTAGGCAGGCAAGGACTTGGCGACAGGTGGGTAGTCAGGCAGGCGAGGGTTCAGCGTCAGGCAGGCAGTCAGACAGGCAAGGACTCGACGACAGGCAGGTAGTCAGGCAGGCAGGGTTCGGCGACAGGTAGGCAGAGTGACGGACGGAGAACTAGGGAAGAGGGGAGAAAGGTTTTCAAGAGAACGGGAACACTGAACTGGGACTAGAGAATACTGCTAGGACCGATACGAACTGGGTAGCTGTAAACGACGAACTGGCGCCGGCTGGATGGAGATCCCTGGCGTAAGTAGGAAGTGGAGATTGATGATCCCACCCTCTCTATGACACACTGGCCCAGTAGAGGAGCACCTTCAGCAGAAGATTCCTCTCACCCAGATGCACCACAGAGCGCCACAAGAAATCATTCCAATACTGCACAATACTTTTGCACAGTGCTGTCTTTTATATATGTATGTGTATGTATGTATTTATGTACTGTATGTATACATGTATATATATATATGTATGTGTGTGTGTGTATATGTATAAATATATATATATATATATATATATATAGTGTATATGTATATATATATATATATATATATATATATATATGTGTGTGTGTGTGTGTGTGTGTATGTATGTATGTGTGTATGTATGTATTTATGTATGTATGTATGTATGTAGTGTATGTATGTATGTATGTATGTATGTATGTATGTATGTATGTATGTATGTATGTATGTATGTATGTATGTATGTATGTATGTATGTATGTATGTATGTATGTATGTATGTATGTATGTATGTATGTATGTATGTATGTATGTATGTATGTATGCATATATAGTGTTATGTATATGTATTATCTCGTCCTTCCCATGCGGCTCGCCACAAAAAGTTAACAATATCTAGCAATTCTGCTCTGCCAACCGTTTTATCATTCCACTGTCAGGCTTTACAAGGACAAGTGCTATCCAACCCTGTTTATACATTTATTACAATGCTGTAGTCGCAAATGTAACCACAGTAGTTTGATGTATGTCAATAACATAACATATTGGCTGCGCGTGTTTGTTAACCGGATAACCAGCCCTACCAATGAAATTTCTGCCATGCTCAGGTTTTTTTTTTGGTCTGAAACTTCTGATCGAAAAGCACTTTGCCTTTCGTCCATTTTGACTATAGGTGGGCGGCGACAAAAAGAACGATTTTTTTGCTCTGGTCGTATTATGCACCCCAGTGACCACAACTCATAAAAACAAAAGGAGCTGTTTTCATCCCATCGAAATCGGTAGGCGGTATTACTTCTTAAGTTTACAATAGCTGTGTGCCAAGTGAACGCGGCATGCGTATTGTCAGTAACGTGTTTATTCGTATTCGATGTGGTAAATTATTATTTTATTTTTTCTTGCAATCTTGCTATATTAAAAGTTTGGCGATGAAATAGCGTGGCGAAAATTATAAACATATTCACGGAACATAAACATTGTAGTGTTCTCATTAAATAAGCATGCATTGCATTCAATTCATTTAGGCTATTGACACGGTTTCCTGTACTTCTTCATTTGGCTCTAAGTAAAAGTTTAAGGGAACAATATTGATCAACAACCATGGCTCGCCGTGTGGCCGTGATTGGAGCAGGGAGCTCGGGCCTTGTCTGCATCAAGACCTGCCTTGACGAGGGCCTGGAGGTCGTCTGTTTTGAAAGCAGCGATGACATCGGTGGTCTGTGGAGATTTAAGGTACAGCATACTCTCGAGCTCCTTACATGTCCTCTACGGTCGCATTTACCTTATTATTTTTTATAGAATTATTTGAATAGAATATGAATAACAATTCCAAAATTATTTAAAATTACTGACTTATAGTGGTGTGTTGGTGGTCATGATGATGTCCACAGGAGAACCCAGAGCCAAATAGAGCCAGTATCTACCAATCGGTCATCATCAATACCTCCAAGGAGAAGATGTGCTACAGTGATTTCCCTATCCCTGCTGAATACCCCAACTACATGCACAACTCCCGCATCATGGAGTACTTCAGGATGTACGCCGAACACTTCCAGCTCATCAACCACATTTGCTTCAAGGTGAGGAAGATCCAGCAAGTTTCATGCTTGCAAATATTTGATTAAGTGTTTCTAAGGGATGACTGCAATGATACTGAAGCCCTTGGAAATTTTGGGAGAACAATGTGCTGACCTGAATGTCCAGTAGGGCCGAGATCGTTTATTGGCCTGTGGCATGTGCCACCGCGACCACTGAAATAGGCCTACCTTCTTCTTCAGGGTTGTCTAAAAGATAAGATAAAATAAGATCGACCTTTATTATATATCAGCCTCAGATTATTGTATTGTATGGCTGTTTTATTATTTGTTGATGCATGTTGTGATGTATCTTTGTTCGTACCATTATTACAAATATACAGTATATGACCAGCAATTGCCTGCAAGTATTGTTTGCTTTTTGCATCTAAATATCTCATCTGTCTTAGACACAATATCTGATAGAAGAATTGCCACGACAGCGCTCGACCTCTAGGTGTAATTAAACCCATAGCAATAATGTCGATAATTTAACAAATTTCTGTGCGCATAATATCATAACATTTTGCCTATAATTTTACATTTGTTGACCACAATTTACTCTTAAAAGCAGTGCCAACATTTAAATATGTTTTAACCATTCAGCGAACAAAAGGCAACAGGCTGATTATCATTTAGGGGGCCCCTCAATGACATGCAGAAGCGTCATCAACATGCCCACTGAAGTGGTGTGAGAAATACTGACTTTCTACTTCTCATTCACATATAAGGTAATTAACCTTTCCTTCAGAGAAAATAGTTCTACCTCAGGGGTAGTATTATTCAGGAGATTTTCAGGGTACAAATGTCAGGCGTCTATGTATGCGTTTGCGCGAGCTGTGTGTGTGCGTGTGTGAGCTGCAGGCTGCTTGGAACATGCGCACATGAGTAGCTTGAGTAACTGGTGCGACAGGCCTGCTATTACAGTAGTAAGATGACAACGTGCATTTTACCCTCTCTGTCTCTCTCTCTCACTGTCTGTGGTTCTCAGACTACAGTGCTCAAGGTGACGCAGAGACCTGACTTCTCCCATTCTGGTCAGTGGGACGTGGCGACGGAGAACAGCAAAGGGAAGCAACAGAAGCACATCTTTGATGCAGTGATGATCTGTATTGGACACCACTGTCACCCAAACATGCCCCTGCACGACTTTACAGGTATCGCCTCCCCATTCATCACAACACTGTTCAAACACCACTCCCCTTAACACTGCCCAAATCGGGACAGACGGTGCCTGACTTCAATAACCAAATTGTGCAAGTATGCATTTAATATACAACTTATATTACTCCTAGGAATTGAAACGTTTAAGGGAGTGTACTTCCACAGTCGTGACTACAAGACCCCTGAGCAATGGAGGAACAAGAAGGTGGTAGTGATTGGAATAGGAAACTCAGGAGGAGACATCGCTGTGGAACTCAGCAGGGTCACCAAGCAGGTTCATCACACGTGACCTTTATAGACCCATAAATGCGAACTAAAACCTAGAATGGAATATCTAAATGTCTTACCTATTTTCGCTAAATCAAATTGGGATCTTTTATGCTTAATCATCGTCATCCATTTAAATGACTCGTGCATCTCTTAACCTGTTGACCTGTCTCTTCAGGTTTACCTGAGCACTCGGAGGGGTGCTTGGATCCGAAACCGAGTTGGAGACAATGGCTGGCCCGGGGATATGACTGTCAGCAGGGCCTTGACATATTTTAGATCACTCCTCCCATTTAACCTCTTCTGCAACATGGTAGAGAGAAGCCTCAATCAAAGGTTCAACCACAGGCTGTACAATCTACAGCCAAAACATAGGTATTCAGTACATGATGTTGTCTGCCCTGAGTCATGTTTTACTTGTGTCAACTGTTAAGTTCATGTATCCAAAGGCGTACTTTGGATACATGAAGGATTTGGCTGGTTTGCTAAGACCCCAGGTTCATGGCTGACATTGTCTATGTTGACCGTTGAAAATTTAAAAAAAAACAAATTATAAATAACAAGAATCGATCTGGTATTTACAAGCACTGCGCATGCTCATGGACTTGGAGACTGAGAGGCTTCTAGATACATTCATACAACCGGGACCTATGCCCTTCCTTTTTTATTAGAAGTCAATGCTTTTGCTGCATTCCATCATTTGCCCCCTCCTACACTGACCCTTGCAACTAATTGAAATGTTGCTCTAGTCTAGTCTACACTCATCATTTTGAACTATCACATCACCTCAAACGCAGCCAACACCTTTCGCTCAGAATTCCAACTGCGTGCCTCAGTCTCCAGTCTGCGAGCATGTGGCATCTAAACAACTCATCTAATTTTTTTTCATTTGCAATATTGGAGAAAATTACCTAGCTCGGGCAGATTGTATGCACTCACTTGTGTTGGATAAAACAAACATAAATCTATGGTAGCTAAAAAGAAAATAGAATGGAATAGAATAGATGTAAATTGCTTGCTTCCCAATTTCGGAATGCCATACACCACGAGAGGAGATAAATTAAACTAAAATCATCATCGACATTGACAATGCCAACAATTAACCAGTGGGCTTCGCAAACCTGCCAGAAACTTTTACTAAAGCATCCACACTCAAATGGCAGGTTGTTTAGTCAACATCCAACCGTCAGTGATGATCTTCCCAACCGCATCCTGTCCGGAACAGTTCAGGTGAAACCCAACATCCGCAGATTCCAAGGATCCAGTGTGGAGTTTGACGATGGCAGTGTAGTAGAGAATATTGACCTGGTGGTAGGTATGAATACAATCACACACGGTACCTCAAACACACACGCACAGTGCTATTTCCCAATTCCGCATTCTTTATAATATTATCATTGTGATCCCCTTGTGTTGCAGGTATTTGCCACTGGGTACAGCTTTTCATTTCCGTTTCTCGCCTCCAATGTGCTGCCAGTCTCTGGAAACAAGGCCTCACTTTATAAGTACGTGTTCCCTCCAGATTTGGAGAGGAACACGCTGGCCGTCATTGGACTCGTGCAGCCGCTGGGAGCAATCATGCCCATCTCTGAGATCCAGGCCGGTGGGCCACCCGTGTCTTCAAGGTGACTTGCCTCTTCATTTCATTCAGTGTCTCAAAGTCAACCCTGTTCTCCACCACTCAACACAAAAACGATATTCTTTATTTCCACAGGAGATGTGTCAGTGTCCTTCGGTCGCCGCCATGCTGAAAGAGCGTTGAGTGCCAAGCAGGAGACCCATGGCGCGAGAGAGTATTGATGATGAGTTAGTCTACAATGGTGCTGGTGGTTTTTTTTAGGTGAGGACACTCGCGTTTGTGTGGAATGTGGTTTTAGATCAACACACGTTTCCCTGAGTCTCGAGGTACGTATCCAGTCCAAGGCACACATAGGCAGGTTGACTTTGTCGAACTACGTATGGATGTGTGTATAGCAGAATCACAGAAATATGGGTTGCGACCCAGTATTCTCAGGCTGTCTTCTGACAGACCGACATGTGGCACATTAGTGTCACATCGTTCGGCCCCTCCAACCCCACTACCAGTACTCTGCGAGAGATGTCTCCAGCGAAAGTGGAGAGCCGGCTTCGTCAGCTATCTCTTGACCAACAGTGGGACAGAGGTGATGATATCACCATCATCCGACCATTGATGTGTTCAACCTGCGAGACACCAAACGCTCTGTGCTTGTGCCTCTTGAGCTCTGCTGATGCCTCCGCTGGAGTGGCTGAGGCTTCCTATTTAGTAACGCGCAACAGCGCTCCTCTCCATACTGCAGACCCGTCCTGCACTCCTGGACAGATCAAGGGCTTTGTTCCTGCGGAATAGAGGGGCTGGAAGTAGTTCTTAAGACAGGTGCATGTCTCCTAATATTTAGGGCTGTCATTTTGGTGCTTCAGGGTTTGATTCAGAATAATTTCTTCAGTCGATTGGGTCAAGATAAATAATATCATGTGTTAAAACATATAAGAAGGTGTTTATCTATCATGGAGTGTCATAATGATTATTACATGTAGCAATAACGTATGAAGATATTACATGCTTATTGTATGCACTTGACATGATCAAGAAAATACCCAAAAACTATTAACAAATAATCCTGACAGAACGAAATAGATGATGCCAGGTTTGGATTTTTCATCATAACGTTAAATGATGAAATATGCTTAGAATAGGTTTGTTAAACAATGAAATATATATATATAATGGTTCAAATGTGCACATATCAATTGAAAGGATTAACTCGAAATAATCTCTTGCTTGATAAATCATTGTTTTTGCCTAGACTTGATAGAACCGATCACTGGAGTCCCTCAGTCAGCTCATTAATAATTTAAACATTTTTGTAAGTTGTATGTAGATACATAACGTAGATATTATGTAGGAGTATACAGTTGTTCCTTGTGTTAAAACATACTGCATTGAGTTAAACTAATCCTATTCACTATTAATAACATGATTCTATTAAATCAATCGTTTAATATAACGTGTGGTGGTTTATTGTCAATTATTAACATATTAATATGGGCTATTTGAACTGAGGCCCCTAACACTTCCTTGCCAATTGATAGAAATTGTAACAGAAGTTGAGACTTCACTCACTTAATAAACAGATTCTATCAACAAACTACAACTACAAACACATCGACGTACACAAATATATTACAGGATGACACGGGATAAATTATGAATATATGGTCGGAATAAGATAACACATTAATGAAACTAATATAATCTGAACAATCTGATGGCTTATTGTAGCATGAGTAAGCCATGGTCAACCACTGCAAATCAGGTATAAATGCTATAAGGCAGATGTGGTAGACTAACTTCATTGTATTTAAGATCCATGGAATTGTGTGCTCGAGATAGCATTTCAAACCGCAGCACAAAGCCAATCAGACTGCATTGTATCCAGATCATGTAGAGTCACATTCTACTTTGTATTCTTTTGATTTGAGTGTAGTACCCAATTTATTACTTTATTTTAACAATGGTTCAAATTGAGCAGGTTTAAGGAAGGTATCCCAAACAATCAATAAATACATTAAAACTTGGATAAACTATTTTCAACAGATCAAAATTGTATCATGTCAAAATTAAACCAAAATGTGATTCTCCAAGGTTGTTCAATAAAGCCAGTTTGTATTCCCCATATACAGTTTATAAATGTTCTAGGCAAGGAAGGAATCATCTTGCAGCCGGTCCACGTGCTCTCATCAAGACACAGCACAGATTATGTGTACGTAATATTAAACTTGCATAGTGCTGGTGTGCATGTTTCTCAGTGCAGCTTAATGAATTTACCAAAATTATTTTTTAATCTTATGAGGCCAAGCTTCACGTTTCGTCTACATCAGACAAAGTCAACAATGGCACTGCTTTTCTCAAAAACATGCTAAGATATTCAGAAGGAGGAGGAGTGTGTTCTACTCCTATACGACACGTTGCCAGAAGTGTTGTACGCTTTAAACATCCACCACACAGTGATATGTGATGTTTCCCGAGCTGTTATCTAAAACAGGCAAAAGAGAGAGAGCCAGCAAACCAACCATCCCATTCAACACCAATGAGACAATTAAAGAGCCCTCCACGGGAGGAGTGGCGGGGACACAGAATAGAAGGAGGATTTTATGTGGAGACAGAAGCAGCAGAACGGGCGGCTACCACGATAAAGCCAGCACATCGCCGCTCATTTGTGGGTCGCCGACTAGGCTGGGGTACTGGTGACACTCTGGTCTTGAAAGGCTGGGCCACCCGCGCCCACTGGGTGATGATGGTTTCACGGGCCCCCACCCATTGTCCCGGCCCACTCAGACGATACTGATAGGGTGTACAAGGGCCCAGGAGCACCTGCAGCCCCAGACGGACGTCCTTAAGCAGGAGCCAGAGGATGTTCGGTCGGACCCCGATCTGCTCTGCCAGAGAGTCCATGTAAGGTACATAGGCAACCTGAAGGGGATTACGCTCAGAGACGGCAAAACTAGGGGGAAAGGCATGGCAGAAGAAAATTATTAATAAAAAATAAACAATTCTTCCATCCTGCAGAGCTGAAAATATCCTATATGATAAGGCCTATTGGTAAGTAGACTAGCACACACACACACACACACACACACACACACACACACACACACACACACACACACACACACACACACACACACACACACACACACACACACACACACACACACACACCTCTGGTGCATGGTGGCTGTGTCCTTCTCAATGCTTTGCAGCATTGCGTCCTGTGTTGGAAGGGCTATCAGATCTAAAGGAAAAATCAATCAAGAGTTATAGATAGTAACAGCTATTGTAGCATTCTTGTTTTTCTTGACATTGCTGGACATCTATTAAGTATATCAGTATCATCAATGATATCCTCCAAGCCATCTGATTCAATCAGATATGGAAACGTGTGTGCAAACAGTAGTAGAGTAGGCCTATGTCTTGTTTGGGCCTGGAGCCTGAACCCGAGGTGCTCAAGTGTACCTTTAAATACACGTGTGGCCCAGCGAGCCTGCATCTCAGCCAGGGGGTTGATGGCTCCTAGAGCGTGGATGAAGCCCACCACGGCCAACGTTGGTCGGGACATCCCAGGAGGGAATACGTGGCGGTAGAGTCGCAGCCTGTGGCCGCTCTTAGCCTGCAGGTCTCGGGGCAGGAATGGGAAGCTGTAGTGGTAACCCGTGGCGAACACCACCACATCCACCTGGATGGAAAGACAACATGTGCTTTAACAAGTTTGGTATGGAAAAATTACACATTTTTGGTGTCGCCTTCACGGTGCAAAACAAAAAAAACAAAAAAAGCTGCTTAAAAGAAAAATTCATTATTGCAATAGCAGAAAAATATATGATGAGATGATCAAAGCACACCTTGTCTATAATGCTTCCATCCACAAAGACCACACTGGAATCACAGAACTCCTTCACGTTTGGCCTCATCTGAACCCGACCTGAGATGATCCGCCCTGGGAGCTCATCATTCACTAGCGGGATCTGCGCAAAAAAACTGCCAACAAGACGCTGGATGTTTTCATTACATAATATATGAATTAACAATTGAAAACACACCTCCGGCCATATAATCGCAAGTCAAGCATGGTTTGAAGTACAGTTAACAAACCACGATATCTAGTAGATCATCAACTAATGTAGCTATGCAAAGTGATCTCTGACCTTAGCTCTCTCAAGAGAATCGGGCTCACAACTGAAAAGTTTAACAATTACGGTCCATGATTGGGAAGGTAAGAGCTGAGCTGAGAGAGGATCAAGAATTGTAGCGTTATCCCGGAGTACTGCAACACAATTCGCATTATCTCCGCCTGAGCTGTGTAAGCCAGTTAATGGTTCTCTGAGTGAGAATATTATGAACATGACAAGAAGAACAACGACAAGAATATAGAATTAAGAGAAGAGGAAATAAATATGGAAAAAATGTGATGGAAAAGATTGTCACTTTCTCGCCTTGTGCCGCTAAACATGGAACTGAAACGGAAATCACTCCTTCCGAAGCATGCTCAAAAGACCTGCCCTCTCTCTCTCAAAATTGACCAACATTTTAAGTTCCAGGCATTCCCTCTTGAGATCAGAATGCCTAGGAATGAATTTAGAGATGGACCTGTGGAAGCTCTTAGCATCTAGCTCTTCTGTGCTCGGGTTACCCGTGCCGAGGCTGGAGGCCATAGAGGCTGTGGTTAAACGCCCGGTTCAGCTTGGTCTCAAACGCCTTAGCGCTCCATGTAGGCAGTAAACCAGCTAGCGCTAGGTCGAAGCGCGAAGTGCCCACCAGGTCACCAGGGAACCCCCCTTCCGCCACACGGCCGACCAGCCACGCCCCACTTCTGGAGCTGAGATACACCTATAAAACCGAAAGAAAAAAAAACATTTCCTCTATTCAATACTACTAGGCATTCCCCTGATAAACTGTCATTGAACTGCTCTTTTACTGCAGATTTTTCATTTATTTACCTTTGCTGCAACTCTACTTATGTCGACTGCAATATCGCCGCCAGAATTTCCGATCCCAATCACGACCACTCTTTTCCCTTGCAGACTGTCAGCATTGCGATATTCCCAACTGTGGAAGTATTTTCCATCAAATCTCTCAATGCCTATAAAAAACAGTAAGGAAAAGTATACATGTATATTTTTTACCAAAAAACATAAACGGGTTGAATCATGGATTTGATTATGTTTGAGGGCCATTTTGTTCTTGATAGGGTACCTGGGAAGTCGTGAAGTGGTAGATGAGGCTTTGTGAAATGCCCAGAGCTGACAATCACAGCGTCGAAGACATGAGTCTTCCTCTGCCCTGGTTTTTCCTCTGTTTCTATCTCCCACTGGCCTGTCACAGGAAAGTCTGGCCTCTGCCTCACACCCACCACTGTTTTCTGAAAATAAACACAATGGGACACAAAAGTAAATGCAGACACATCTGCATGAACACACATAACCACATATAGTGCAGGTTTTTCATACAAATAAAATAAACCAGCTGTTTCCAGTTTTTTTATGAGAAATATTGTATTAGCATACATTGAATTTTCACACACACAAGCGCAAGAAGAATAATTTGCAGGATGAATCTTTCAATTTTTTATGTGGTGTTGGATTCAGCTCAAGGCCATTTCCAAAAGGACCAAAAGAGGCCTATTCGCCCAGATTGCTCTACTCACCTGAAAAGTGTATATGTGGCAGCAGCTTGAAGGCCTGGGCGTAGAGCCGCAGGTACAGAAGCACCTCAGAATGGTGCATGTTGTTGGGGAAGTCCGCAGGGCTGGGGAAGTCGCTGAATGACATCATCTCTTTGGAGCTGTTGAGCACCACAGAGTTCTAGATGTTGGCTCTGCCAGGCTCTGGCTGTTCCTAGTGGAGGAACGATGAGATTAACGAAACATAGGATGTATAAATGTTGGTATTATGGAAATAATAAAGTCTGAGCAACATGTTGGAATGTGGTACCCCCTCAATCTGTCTGGGACAACTATAATATATTGAATTATTAGATTAGCATAAAAACAAGTGAGGTTTGTCACTTACCCTTACCATGAGGAAAATGTTAGTCCCTAATATTATCTGTTCATTATCACTGTGCAAAATCGAATTTCACCTTAAATCTCCACAGGCCACCGATGTCAGTACTGCTCTCAAAGCAGGTGGGATCCAGACCCTCATCCAGACAAGCCTTTATGCTGGTCAGCCCAGAGGGACCCGCTCCAACCACAGCCACCCTCTGCACCATTTCCGCAGCAGATGTCTTGTTTGGAGGGTAAGGGTATAAATGCCAAACCTGAAGCTGAGATACCTTGTGTGTTACTAGAAGTCAAAGAAAAATCAAAGTCGAGGTCAAAGGTTGCTTTTCAAAGCCAGAGTTGGTTAAATAGATTGGTTAAAGAGTTAATATTAAATTGACTAATTTAATTGGACACTGCAGTGAGACAATTTCGACGCTGAACAAAAATGGTGTTGGATATGTTTAAAAATACATAAGAATATTGATAATTATTTTGCCCAAAATCAAAATATTGAAAAATGACCCATTATATACATTCCCTTTTTAATTATGGGCGTGCCAACTGGTGATGGCTCAAAAAGGGGATTTTTTTTTTGCTGGGAAATAAAGACAATTAGTGATGCATGGTGCCCAGGTCTCTTACCATTTTCTAAACAAACTCTGTTTAAGTGACACAAAAAAACCTTTCAGGGATTTTCAGACCTACTTTATGAAGCATCAAAAATGGCAATTGAATAAGTAATTCTCCTGATATCAAAACTGAGTTAGGTTTAGAAAGAAGAACACAGACTTGTTCAACCTTGTTCATAACAATTAGCAGTTAGTCTAACCAGCCCTACAGACCAGACGGCATGGGTTAGATACAAACCCTTGTATCGGCCGTGTAGGTCAATGGAGAACCGCAATAGCTAACTAAAACCTACCGTGTTAATTTGTTTTTCTATGATCGTCGACATAGTAATCTATGCCTTTTTATCTCTGTGAATTAAATAAGTTCCAAATTTAGAGAACATTTTCAAATCCTATTTGAAAATGTTGTATGTATGTAAAATGTCCTCATTTTACATACAACTTTGCTTATTAGTTCATGGGTCGTAACCATGGGGATTACACGCCCATCTCTTTCCTCAAACTCTCAACCCAAAATAAAAAAGTTTTCGAAGAAAAAAAGAGAGTTCGAATTCCAGCTGAAACAGTACAATCACTTACTGTTTAGGTTGACAAGCTATATCATTCACTTAATTACTTTAAAAAGAAGTTGCTTATACAGTGTTTGTGTTCTCCACGCTGCCTGGAAGTGTGGCTCGCAGCAAACAGGTTTAGCAGACAAAGGCCGAGGTCGTGACTTGCCCTACTCTGCCTCTCATTGACTGAGTAACAGACAGAATACATTTGCCTCAACAGATTGAAAAATAGTTTTCCAAAAGGCCTTTGTCTCACCCTACCCACTCAAACATGATCCAATTAAAAAGGCTTCAGGTGAGTAGGCCTATACCAAAAAGGCATTAATCACATCAGGCCTAATCTGTAGCACTTTGTTTTTCAGAATATTAAAGGCAAGGCAACTTTATTTATATAGCACCTTTCATACACAAGGCAGACTCAAGTGCTTCACATATAAACATTGTCATACAATAAAATACAATAATAGATAAGTAAAAGAAAACATATGGAAAGAAATTAGTAAAATAGAAAGTTAAAAAGGCATTTTAGTAATAAAATAGAAAATACAGGCAAAGTTAAAAAAAAAAAAAAAAAAAAAAAGCTTCTTAGAAAGTGCAATGTATTTACTTCAGTCTTGTTTTAAAGGTGCTCAGAGTTGGGGCAAGTCTTAAATCTGCAGGTATAAATTACAGGTATTTGTTGCATAGTAACTAAATCCTGCATTCCCATGTTTTGTGTTTACTCAGATTGGTCTCAGAAGATCTTAGTGGTCTAGAAGGCTTATGTAGTGGAAGCATATCAGTTAAATATTTTGGGCCTTAACTATGTAGGGATTTATAGGTTAGCAACATGATTTTAAATTCTATGACCTACAGGAAGCCAATGTAACAATTTAAGAATTGGTGTAATATGTTCAAATTTTTTGGTCTTTGTTAGAACTCCAGCAGCAGCATTCTGAACAAGCTGAAGCTTCCTTAAAGTTTGTTTTGGGAGACCTGTAAGGAGACCATTGCAGTAATCAAGCCTACTAGTGATAAAGGCATTGTACAAGTTTTTGTAAGTCTTTGGTGGACATGAGCCCTCTAAGTCTTGCTACATTTTTAAGGTGATAATATGCAGATTTTGTAACTGATTTGATGCGACTGTCAAAATGTAAATCTGAATCCATGATAACCCCCTAGATTTTCTGGCTTTGATTTGAGGTTTTTCAGGGACAGAGAGTGAAGGTGTTGGGTTACTTTAAAGCCATTCCGTTTTATAGAACCAAATACAATTATCTCTGTTTTGTCCTCATTTAGTTGCAGGAAATTTCGGCACATCCAGTCTTTCACTTGCTCAATGCACTGACACAGCAGATCTATGGGCCAATAGTCATTTGGTGATAGCAATACATAGATTTGCGTATCATCAGCATAGCAATGATGGTCAATATTGTTATTTTGCATGATTTGCCCTAGTGGGGGCATGTAGATTTTGAATAAAGAGGGTCCTAAGATCGAACCTTGTGGGACTCCGCATGTCACGTTGGTTGATTCTGATACAAAGTCGCCAATGGAAACAAAGTAGGTCTTATTTTGTAGGTAGGACCTGAACCATTTTAAGACCGTGCCTGAAAGCCCCACTCCAGTTTTCTAACCTGTCCAAAAGTGTTGTATGGTCTACAGCATTGGTCGCCAACCCAGCGATCGCAATAGATCATGTAGATCCCGAAGATAATAGAAAAATAAATACACAATATCCTATATTATGCATGATACATTTTCATAATATGTTTTGCAAGCAGATCTCTCTCCCTCTCTGGAGGCCTACTATTTTTTTCTGCATTTAACGGTGTCTGCATTTAACGGTGTCTGCATTTAACTATGTCTGATGTAAGTGACCAATGAGATAAAACAAGGGGGGCATGGGGCACGATACGCTACGATACAGCTCTCTGGTGACAGCTAGCATGGCGGAGGCTCCACAAAAGAAGATGAAAACGTAAAACTTCCATTCAGAATGGGAAGAGGAGTTTATTTTTACTTTGGTAAAAGACAAGTGTGTGTGCATGTTATGCCACCAAACACAAGCACTGTCAAAAAGAGGAAACCTGGAACGGCACCACAACACCAACCACTCGAAATTCAAAGACAGCTAACCCCTGTACCGGCTTGGCCCCTGCGACAGTGAACAAGGAGGGTCGAATTCACTGTCAGAGTATTGAAAGACTTGTCCCGCTGTGAATATTTTTCTCTACAGTTCGAATGAATCCCTTGGAATGTAATGACACAGAGCCCACCTTGTTTGTGTTCTTCAGAAATGGCTTTCTCAGATTCTACAATCAATGAGGACTTCCTTACTCTTTTGCACTTAAAGGAGAGAACGAGAGGTGAGGATATTTACAAGGAGTTCAAAAAGTATATCGACGAAAACGGCATCCCCATTAATAAACTAGTTGCCATTAATACTGATGGGGCCCAGGTAATGCGAGGTGTGCGGGCAGGTTTCATAGCGCTGTGCCGTAATGACCCCAAATTTCCTGCATTCATGGATTATCACTGTGTTATCCATCAACAGGCCTTGGTTGGGAAAGTCTTGGACTTTTCCCATGTCATGACACTGGTGGTCAAACTGATAAACTCGATTAGAGCAAAAGCGCTTCAGCACCGCTTATTCAAGGCGTTATTGGATGAGCTCGATGCCGCATACGGAGACCTGCTTCTCCACGCTGAAGTCCGGTGGTTGAGTCGCGGCAAAGTGTTGCAGCGATTTGTTGACTTGCTGCCTGAGATAAAGACTTTTTTGTCAACAAGGAACGAGGAGCATGAGGAACTGTCCGATGATGCGTGGCTACTGGATCTGGGGTTTTTAACAGACTTATTGGCAAAACTTAACACACTCAGCAACAAGCTGCAGGGAAAGGACAGACACCTGCCCCACATGATTAGCGCAGTGAATGGGTTCAAGGCCAAGCTGGGTGTTTGGACCACACACCTAAAGAACAAGAGGCTGACCCACTTCCTCAACCTGGAGAAAATGTCACACGCCATCAAAAACAAGGAGGTTTTTAACACAGAGCAGTCCTGTGCACAGCTGGACAAAGTGACAACTGAGTTCAATCAGCGTTTTGTTGAGTTAGACGTCATCGATGATATTGTTACATTCCTCTCAAACCCATTTCTGCCCATTGATATAGAACAGGTAGCAGACAGATTCCAGCAGGTATTTGCTTTTCCAAGTGGAGTTGAAATGGAGATGGTTGATTTGCAAAATGACAGAGCTGAAAACCAGATCAAGGGACAGCGCCTTTTGTGGACTGATCAGCAAAGAGAAGTATCCTCTCCTCACTGCATGTCGACTAAGAGTGAGTGCCTACTTTGGATCTACTTATCTTTGTGAAATGGCGTTTTCACAAATGAAAATAATCAAATCAAAGTACAGGAGCTGCCTTACAGACCGACACCTCACTGACTGTCTCAGGCTGGCTGTCTGTAGCTATAAGGCAGACTTCAAGGCACTCACTGACAGTATTTAGTCACAGCCATCCCACTAATTTGAGTAACATGACTGCAAGAGTTTTGCCTTTAGATGGCGTTCTGAAGTGATTCTGCTTTAGATGGGACATGGCGCTTACTTTATACTTTATTACACTGAGAATTGTATTAATACACATTACAGTTCCACTTTCTAAAATGTGAATCATGCATTTGTTAACTTCCATGTGGTTATTGGATAAGCAAAACAGCTAATTACACATCAATATCGGTCCACTGCAACTGTGTAGTTTTTCCTCTTTGTTGTGTTTGCCGTGTTATGTGTGTGTTGTTGTACAGTTGTACAATATTATAAATGGGAAATAGGGCACATGGCTTCATTTTTTGTTTTCAGTCAGTTTTGATTGATTGCATTAAAAAAAATCGGAGCAAAGAATTACATAATAATAAAAGGCCTTTAATTGGAAATACATTCTATCTACTTTTTTCTCAAGTCTTCAATAGGTAGATATTGCCTTTCACACAGGTCGAGGTCAGAGATCTTGGGCTTAAAAAGGTTGATGACCACTGGTCTACAGTTTCGAAAGGGTAAAGGGTAAAGAAGGTTCACAGATACTTAGTTGATATAGTAGTGAAATAAATCATGAAGACTGTGATCTCTTCTCTGCTGATGTGTAGAATATGTATTTGAATCATATTATTATAATATATATATTTTGATCCTGTATACCAAGGTCATCCTGGACCCAAGGTCTTCATCCTGTCCCGGGCATGTTTTCCTGCTTTTGTTGGTAGTCACAGGGGTCTGTCATGGGCTGACAATGGAAGGTGTGCTGGAAGGTTTTGGTTCCAGAGTCCACCACGACACAACAACATATCAACATGGCTGCCCAGACAGCAGCCAAAGGAAAGGGTACTGCAGTTACTTGACTCTGGCTCCTGCACTTGCTCTGGTCCTGAATGGCTTTTCCACGCGATCCCTATTGAGTGAGGACAGCCCGGCGAGCCTCCGTTCCCAGCGCCCAGGCCGCAGTGAGGCGTGTACTGCGATAAGGTTGCAATGGTCCAAGGAACACTTTCAACGCCAGCTTAGGTCTTTTCAGGGAATAGGCGCAGAATGTTGTGGGCGAACACCGATCGTGGATAGGAGAGTCTTATTAACACAGTGTGGTGTACAGATTAGCAAAACACTTAATCTGCATATGTAACTCTTTGAATGCAGCTCATTACTGCATAAAACAATATCTGAAAAAATGAATAAAATGCATCCAGTCAATCCATTCAGAAAATTTTAATCTGAAATGAATTGTTTATTCTGGTCCACTAGCTATAATTGTATCCGCCTACAATTTCTACTCCAAGGTTAACTATTGTATTGTTTGGACAGTATAAACAACAATAGATTCGCATAGACACACACCTCTT
>OLKM01004576.1:0-21487 GCA_900291075.1 Melanogrammus aeglefinus | reverse complement strand
GAGTTATGCTTGGCCCAAATAGCTAGCAGCAGGCACTGGGAAGTATGCTCAGTTTAGGACTCTTATTGGGGAATTCTGTCGTGAGGTTGTCAATGCCGCAGCCTTGGCATTGATGTCTTGCCAAAAGAACGTACGTCTTGCTTGATTTACAAAATCATCATTAATCTTCTTAGTCTGGCTTGACATACACGTGTGGCGGGAGGGGTGCCCTGGGTGCTGATTTAATAAAACCAAATTTCATTCGAAATTTTATTTCGTTGTTTTTTCTTGTTCTGGATTAGTGGGAATTATGGCGCACTAGAGGCGCAGCCCACCATTTGTCGCAGGCATCGCCAGAAGATTCACTATGGCATCGCATGGATGTGAAACGTGATGGCCTTTTTGATGCTCGTCATTTGAGCTGGACAAGTGCTGAACATGTTCTGGTTTATTGTTATATCAGGGTGCGTAATAAGCCATTAGTAAACCCTCTGTGTGTGTGTGTGTGGACCTATATAGGTTATATATGTATTGTGTATATATTATTTCTATTATATATTGTATGTATATGTATAGTTATGTATATGGTATATATGGTGTATACAACACTTATTTCATCATGGCGAGCGGTCTAATAGCTTAAATTGCAGGGGGCATGCCAAGCCTTCCAATAGATTAATTGAAAATATTATCTTGGCGGTGTTCAATTTACTACTTGAGTTTTACTGTTTTGTCTTAAATCCGTGACCTACTCGTCCCGGTTGCTTGTTTCCGCGGATGCGCACTGTGACACCGATAGTTAACGTTGCTAAAGGCGTGTTTTCTGTAGATGGCGTTTTGAATGGCACAAGCTGTCAGTGAGCAGGGTTATCTGCCAAACGCGGCATGCCAAAATGACTATTTGAATTGCGGTCAGCGGGAAAACTGTCAGTTCATTCATTGTGTAGCTGGTCAAAATGGCTGAAAATATTAATTCTATTCAGGCTGAGCACATGTGCGTCGGTGTGCGCAACTCATTATCACTGTTGGTGTTGTCTGTCAAAACATGGATGATGAACTTCGGCTTTATCGATCGTTGGTATCATCGATCGTAGCGCTCTTTTTCGGTTATTGGCGAGTAGAGAGAGAGAGAGACGCGCACTGACAGCAGCGGGCATAGAAGTGAAACTCATAGGGCTACGCGACCTCCCGGTCAAACGATCCGGTCTGAAGCGACATATTGCCTGTTCATTCATGAAACATCTCGAACACTCTCAGTCAACCAGTGGGAATGAGAAATCTGCGGCGCTACTAGCTAGTTCGCTTTTAAAAACACACGGCAGCAGCGCCTATGATCTGAGACGTGTCAGTGAGTTACTGTACATTGCTGTGCGGAAAACCAGCTGTGGTCTGTGATTGAGGTGCAGACACGGACGGGTGAGTTTGGAGCTGACGAGAGGATCGCGCGACGACGCTCTTCGTTACATTTTCTCATTTGAAAAACTATTACAACTGGATTTAGATGATGTTCTCCATAAAAAAATAAGTGAAATATATAATTAACAATTCGGTTTTGTAATCACCGCTTATAGTGATAATGTATCTGGACCAACGTGATCACTACAAGCTGTTTCCACTAACCATATTATATTTTTTATTAAAAATTATAGTACCTACCCACCGGGCGCGCATGGTATGACACTCAGCATGCCACAGTAAAAAGTCACGCTCGCCACTGATATTATATGATATATTATATATACAGTATATTTATATGTGACATAAACAGAATTTGAACCAAGTCCGAAACACCAACTCATGTTTCACGTTTAGCAAAGGCCCCATAACCATAATATTAGAGAGAGATCATCTTATTCGGATCGAGCTTGGTCTCACAGGAATCCGTGGACATGACTACGAACGCTTAACTCAAAATCCGTGGGATCATCACGGAAACACGCCGATTTCCGTGATATGCGCACAGATTCCCGGTTCACCGAGCGAGTCGACCTGGTCACACGGGATCCGTCAATGTGACTAGTATATATCTATTTATCTATATCTATATCTATTTATCTTATATACCTATATGTCACATGATTTCATGTTATGGCACAACTTTAATCTATTTTAATCGTGTCCCAGAGCACGGTTGCACTTTTTTCGTCTTCACAGGCGAATGTCAACCATTCATTTTGGTTATGCGCCCATGGGTCGACTCGCTCTTGAAACAGATTTGTGTGTGTGCTGTGCACGGAATAATCAGTGTCATAAACTGCGATGGCGCATATTCCGGTGCGCATATCACGGAAATCGGCTGTGTTTCCGTAATGATCCAGATTTCACGGGGACTCCGTGAGACCAGGCTGTCTGTTCTTATACGTTCTCACTCTCCTTTTTAAGGGTTAGATGAAAAATGATATGACAACAGGTTTATATCTCTGTCGCTGAGCTTAATATAATATATGGACTAACGCGATACCCCAGAAACTGTTCCCCATCAGCCCCCCCGGTCACTACCACCCCTCCCTCTAGTGCTTCCTCCTCCTGCTTTTACCCTCCACCCAAGAACATCAGGGCCTGATCCAGGCCGTGCAGCCCCGGCCCAGCTCCTCCTCCTCCTCCTCCTCCTGGGTGTTGAGGTGAAGGTGCACCATGCTGGGCCTCAGCTGGGCCTCCGGCCCCCCAGCTCTCCTGTTGGCCCCGGGGGTCTGGGCTGGTTCACTGCTCCCCGGAGCCTCCTGTACAGTCTTCCTCTGAACTGGTCGTCCTGTACGATGTCCTCTGGTTTCCTTCTTCTTGAGCTGTTTCTGTCGCTGTGCAGCAGCCTGCCCTGGTACACACTGGACCGACCCGTCTGGGGATTAATGAAGCACCTATCTTATCTTAAAACTACATTCGGTTTGCCCAGCCCTCAAAACATAACATTTCTCAGTATTTCACGGTTAAAAATATATAGAGTAATGTATAGAGTCTTGTGATGTTGTCCTGTTTATTTAGTTTACTTCTGACTTTATATGGATGGTCTCACTATGGGAAACAGTATTGACTAGGTGATGGTGTTGCTATGGAACACAGTACTGTCTGGGTGATGGTGTTGCTATGGAAACAGTAACTGTTGCGATGGTGTATGATGTTGGTGTTGCTATGGAAACAGTACTGTCCGGGTGATGGTGTTGCTATTGGTCACGATCCTGCTGTTGGGGTAATGTTAAGCTGGTGGGTAACTGGTTGTCCTGGTAACTGTGGAGTGGCGGCCTTGATACGGGTCACCTGGGGAATCCAAGATGGCTGTGAACAGCAGCATGGTGCCACACTTGTTTCCCTAAACACGCTCGAAAGAGGTGAAGGTTTTTCCCCTTCTACAAGGACAGTACCAGACTAGGGTCCTAAAAGGGGGGCGACGTGACCCCCCCTTTGTCGTGTACGTTTGTCTAGTGTTCGTCTATATTATATGTCAAACTATAAACCAACCGGGACAGGCTACAGTTTGCTCCAAAGCTTGGGCTATCCCTCAACACTTCAAGGAAGGACAAATGCTCGCCAGGAACCAGGTGAGTCACTGCCCACGTGGCTGGAAGCAAGTTGCCTGCCAGCTGTGGGTTTTAGCACTTATGGGTCTCGACTCCTGCCTAGACAGTGAGCCGGTTCGACACTAACAGTGGGGTCGTGACATAATTGGGTTGCTCGTCCGGGATTTGAATTTAGCTTGCCAGTATTACAGCCAGGTAATCTGTTGGTGAGAGAAGCGATAACTGGAGTTGTATTCAGTTGTTAAAAGTTATGTGCATTTTAGGGGGCACATGGCTAAGAGTGGATTAGCCACTCTGTATCAGGTTCTCGCACAAACAGATGCTTGAGTATGTAAAGAACTGTATTAGCCAGCTTGGATAGCCAGCGTGGAAAGCTAGGGACTGCGGTGGATTTGAGATGCAAACTAACTAAAGATTGTGGTTGTTAGCTACATGTTGGTTAGGTTTAGCATCGGAATGATCACGTGTTTGGGATTGTTTGTAATAGCTAGGTAAGAAAAACTATTGTTTGGTTGTGTCAGGGTGGTCAGGATGGCGTCCGCACAGGTAGATCTCTCTAAAGGCTATGTGGGTCTGACCCGTGACCAATTCAGGAGGCTAACAAAAGAGGAGCTTCATCTCTCCTTGGCTGGAGTTGAGGATATTGAGTTGGCTAGAGATATCAGGAAACCAGCAATAGTGGCATACTTGACTAGGGAGTTAAAGCTGGAAGAGCTGTGGTTGGAACAACAAGAGCAAGCTAAACTCCAGAGTGAGAAAGAGGAAAGAGAAGCAGCTTATGCACACTCTGAGAGGTTGGTTAAGTTGGAGGTAGAAAAATTAGCCATCACTTCCGGTAGGCATGGTGAAAACAGGGGCTCAGGTTTTGATTTAGGTAGGGCACGTCGATTCATGCCTGTCTTTGAGGAAGACGCAGTGGATGTATTTTTCGAAATGTTTGAGAAAGTGGCCAAAGAGAGTGAGTGGCCAGAGGAAAAATGGCCTCTCCTTGTACAGAGTGGAATGACTGGTAAAGCACAGAGGGCGTACTGTGCGCTAGACTGTCGGTTGGGTCTGGAGTATGACCCACTCAAGAAGGCTGTGTTGGAGGCCTATGGAAGTGTGCCTGAAGCCTATAGGCTTAGGTTTAGGGAGCTAAGGCGGCTGCCTGGCGAAACCCATCTAGACTTCTGGAGGAACCAGGAAATAGCTATGGATCGCTGGCTTAATTCCTGGGAAGCCTTTGATTATTCAGAGATAAGGGCCTTAGTCTTGTTAGAACAGTTTAAAGCTAGTGTGTCCAGGGAAGTAGAGATTTATCTTAATGAACGGGCGGTGAAATCTCCACGAGAAGCAGCTGAGCTTGCAGATAATTATGAGGTGATTCATGGCAAGAAGTCCACCAATGAAGTAGGCAGGAGAAGGCCGGTTGACTCATTCAGTGGTGAACCGCAGTCAAGGAGGCCCATGGGGGATGGTTTTCGTCCTCCCCAGTCATTTGATAGGGGCCTATCGCGACCTGAACGGTTTACAGACCAGAGAGGGCGGAGTGCCCCATCTCTTGGTCGAGGCTATGCATCCCATTTGGAAATTCGGTGTTTCCGATGCAATAAGATGGGGCATAAGAAGAATCAATGTCCTGGTCTGAGGTCCAGGTTTGAGAGCTCAGGTAGACCGGTGGCGCTTGTGTCTTCTGGCAGCGGTATTACCAGTGACCTTGAGGGTTATGAAGGGTTCACTTCGGAAGGAACAGTGGCAGTGTCTCAGGAGGGTTTTCAGGTGCCAGTAACAATACTGCGTGACACAGGGGCAGTCCAAACACTGTTGTGTAAAGGGGTGGTGGATCTTCCCACCGCGCTTCATTCACGGGAAGATATGTATTGGTGCATGGCGTAGGTGGTGGATACGTGAATGCACCTATCTACCACATATGTCTCAAGTCAGAGTTAGTTTCAGCATGTGTTGAGGTTGCTGAGGTGAAACAGTCTCCCTGTGGAGGGGTGTTGATTTCTGCTGGGAAACGACATAGCAGGGACTAGGGTCAACCCTGAAGTTTCCGAATGTCCAGTCTACCCGGTTGAAATGAAGGAGATGGAGGCAGAGTTTCCAGAGGTTTTTACCTCGTGTGGTCACTCGAGCTCAGGCTAGGGTAAAGCCAGCTGTTGCACCAGCTCCCGTGTGCCCTGTCATCACCCTGGGTGAATGAGGAGCCAATGGTGGAACTGAGTGACACTGTCTTCCCTCAGTGGTTGACCTCTGGGGTTCCAGAGGGGGTGTTGGTGGTGACAAAGTTGTAGAGTCAGATGCCAGAGGGGTTGTTAGCCGTCCTGAGATGTCTGGGGCTCCAGATGTAAGCCAACACACGTTAGTTCAGGAACAGAAAGAGGATCCTTCCCTCAAGTATGCAGTTAAAGTGGTGCACGTCTGCTAGAGAGAGTGTTGACATGGCAAACAGGTTACTTTGTGAGAAGGGGGATTCTGTTTAGGAAATGGAGGCCAGCCAGTAGACCTGCTAGTGAGGACTGGGCCAGTTATGAACAGATCGTCCTACCACAGTCTTACCGTGGAGAAGTGCTCCGCATGGCACATGGCTCTGTATTCGGGGGTCATTTGGGGTTTCAAAAGACCCTAGCCAAGATAAGCAAGGCAATTTTATTTGGCCAGGGTTACGCAAGGACGTAAAGGGGTTTTGTCGTCGGTGCCACACGTGCCAGGTGGTGGGGAAACAGGGCAGTAAGCCGCCAGTCTCTCCGTTACAACCTTTACCTGTGGTACGAGAGCCCTTCGCTGAGATTATGATTGACTGTGTAGGACCCTTACCAAAAACCAAGAAGGGAAACGAATACCTGTTGACTATATTGGATACCGCCACAAGGTATCCGGAAGCCATTCCACTACGAAACATTAAGACGAAAGTAATTGTGGAACATTTGCTTAAGTTCTTTGCCTGGGTTGGTTTGCCACGCTCTATTCAATCTGATAGGGGCTCCAACTTTACAGCCAAACTTTTCCATCAGGTTTGGTCAGAGTTGAATGTGGTGGTCAAGCATTCTTCACCTTATCACCCACAGTCACAGGGGGCCATTGAACGGTTTCATGGAACCTTAAAGAACATGATACGTGCCTTTGTTGAGGGTCAACCTAAAGAATGGGATGAAGCCATCCCGTTTCTGTTGTTCGCAGTTTAGGGACGCCCCCACTGAATCCTTGGGGTTTTAGCCCATTTGAATTGGTTTTTGGACACGAAGTTCGAGGGCCATTACAGCTCTTGCGAGAGAAATTCATGCGGCCAGCACCCCCTGGTGATGTACTAGAGTATGTGTCATTAATGCGGGGTCGACTACAGTTGGCGTGTGAGGTTGCCTCCAAGAATTTAGCTGGGGCTAAAGCTTGCATGAAGGCCAGGTATGACCGCAAGGCAGTGTGTCGCATTTTTGATCCAGGTGATTTGGTCTTGGTTTTAGGAGCCGGACCACGGGGACCGTAAGGTCCTATGTTTGCTGGGCCTTACAGGGTCTTGAGGAAGGTCGGGGACCTCAACTATGTCGTTAGTACCCCAGAGAGAAGGTCTAAGACCAGACTATGTCATATTAATGCCATGAAAGCTTATGAGGGAGAGGTAACTGAGGCAGTAGTGGCTTGCGTCCAGAGGGACCTCCCAGAAAGTACAGAGGAGCTTGGTGATGTGGACTCGTCCCCTGACGTGGTTAATGCTAGGTTGTACAATACCCAGGCTCGTGCTGAGTTGGAAGGGAAGTTGAAGTCCTTAGATTCCCAGCGGGGGGATGTAGTGCAACTGATTGACCTTTTCCCTTCACTTGTCAGCGATACTCCTGGGTTGCAACACATAGGGCTGTACATGATTGTGGATACAGTGAAGGCTGACCCTGTGAAACAGCATCCATACAGGCTACCTCCATGCAAGAAGGTGGTGGTACAGGAGGAGGTAGACTATATGGTGCGCATCGGGGTAATTGAGCCCTCAGCCAGTGCCTGGAGTTCCCCAGTCGTCCTTGTTGCTCAAGAGGGCAGAGCGGATAGGTTCTGTGTTGACTTCCGACGGGTCAACAGTGTCACAAAAGGGGATGCGTTCCCTCTTCCTCGGTTAGAGGATTGCATTGATCAGGTGGGGCAGAAGAGGTTTGTGACTAAGATCGACCTCCTGAAAGGTTACTTTCAGGTACCATTAACAGAAAGGGCAAGGGAGGTGTCAGCTTTTGTAGCCTCAGATGGGCTGTATCAGTTCAGGGTGATGCCTTTTGGCATGAAAGAATGCTCAGCACAACCTTCCAAAGGTTGATGTACTCCCTCACTCAAGGGCTCGGAAACACTGTCACCTATCTAGATGACGTGGTAGTGTTCAGTGACACCTGGGAAGAGCATGTGAAGCACGTCAAGGCTTTATTTGAGCGGTTGGCTGAGGCGGGGCTCGTAATCAACCTGTCAAAATGTGAGTTTGGTAAAGGTACGGTCACATACCTTGGTCATCAGGTTGGATGTGGGGTGGTGCAGCCTCGGTTGGCTAAGGTTCAGGCCATTGCTGATTTTCCGACACCACGCACCAGCACTCAGCTGAGAAGGATCTTGGGGATGTGTGGGTTTTATCGCCGTTTTGTCCCTAACTTTGCAGCAGTGACTGCCCCTCTTACCAATTTATTGAGGAAGGATGTGAAATGGGACTGGACAGATGGGTGTCGGGTAGCATTGACTCAGGTTAAAACCATTTTGTCTAGTGCCCCTGTTCTCAGAGCACCAGAGTTTGAGAGGCCATTCGCTCTCGCTGTGGATGCCTGTGATGTCGGAATAGGAGCTGTCCTTCTACAGGCAGGAGAGGATGGTTATGAATGGCCGGTGGCGTACTTCTCAAAGAAACTCGACTCACATCAAAGAGTGTACTCAACCATAGAGAAGGAAGCTTTGGCTCTAGTCTTGGCAGTTAGACATTTTGAGGTCTATATTGCGGGAGTTGAGCAGGCGGTGGTGGTTTATTCCGACCATAATCCCCTAGCTTTCTTAGCCAGGTTCCGTATTGCTAACGCCAGGGTGTTCCGCTGGGGTCTCGTTTTACAGCCTTACAACCTGGTGGTGAAGCATATAGCTGGCAAGGACGTCATTGCTGATGCTCTCTCTAGGGCATGAGACCTTGGTTACGACTGTGAAGTTGTCTACCGGATTTGGCAGAGGGTTCGCTTGTTGTTTACAAGATCCTCATATATTCAATGGAATGGTTGAGTTCTAATTTAGGTTAGAAGTGATAATAAGGAAAATGTGAAAATGAAAAGTAAGATTAGGAAAAAAAAACACAAAAAGGGGCAGGAAAAGAAAATATATAAAAATAAATAACTGTTGTGTTTTTGTTTTGTTTATGGGGGGAGGAATGTCACGATCCTGCTGTTGGGTAATGTTAAGCTGGTGGGTAACTGGTTGTCCTGGTAACTGTGGGAGTGGCTCCCTTGATTGGCCTTGATACGGGTCACCTGGGGAATCCAAGATGGCTGAACAGACAGCATGGTGCCACACTTGTTTCCCTAAACACGCTCCGAAAGAGGTGAAGGTTTTCCCCTTCTACAAGGACAGTACCAGGACTAGGTTCCTAAAAGGGGGGACGTGACCACCCCCTTTGTCGTGTACGTTTGTCTAGTGTTCGTCTATATTATATGTCAAACTATAAACCAACCGGGACAGGCTACAGTTTGCTCCAACGCTTGGGCTATCCCTCAACACTTCAAGGAAGGACAAATGCTCGCCAGGAACCAGGTGAGTCACTGCCCACGTGGCCGGAAGCAAGTTGCCTGCCAGCTGTGGGTTTTAGCACTTATGTGTCTCGACTCCTGCCTAGACAGTGAGCCGGTTCAGCACTAACAGTGGGGTCGTGACACTATGGAGACAGTACTGTCTGGGTGATGGTGTTGCTATGGAAACAGTACTGTCTGGGTGAGTGTTACTATGGAAACAGTACTGTCCGGGTGATGGTGTTGTTATGGAAACAGGACTGTCCAGGTGATGGTGTTGCTATGGAGACAGTACTGTCTGGGTGTCTCACCAGGCGTAGTGGGGTTCAGGGAGGGGCTTGCAGAGCAGCAGGTTGAGCTGGGAGGCGTCCTTCAGGCAGGCCTGCCATTGGTTGAAGCTGTGAGCCACGACACCATCCAGAGGCTGAGGGAGGTGGTTGGTATCCCCCTGCCAGCCTACACACACACACACACACACACACACACACACACACACACACACACACACGTAGGGAGGAGTTAGTAGGTGAATGAGTGAGGCAGATTAAAGTCACATCATGTGCTACCTACCTGCTGTCCCATTTTGTCTCATCAGTTCTCCTTGGACCATGACCATCAGCAGAGCTTTCGAGGAGCGTGGGCTCAGGGCTGGCCCTCCTCAGCCAGTAGCAGGTCACAGCCACTGGGAGGCGCAGGTGAGCTGGAACCCCCTCCAGCGTCTCTTCCTCCACGCCCAGCGTCTCCAGACACACCTGCAGCCTCACAGCGGGGTCTGCCTGGGAAGTGGGAACGAACCACACCAAGAACTCCACTTTTAGATGGTTTGCCTCAGATTACTCCTTCTATAGGATCAACACATGCTGTTTATTACATAATGCAGATGATTTATGAGACTTGCAGCATGCATACACCTACTACCCTCACACTTGGAGAATTTCAATGTTCTCAAAGTGGACGACAGTCAACCAGGTTAAGGTATGTCTCTACTTAATAAGGTTGTTAATGGTGGAGTGTGCCAAGCTATCTCAGGGGGGTTTCAACTGTCTCCGAGATACACATGGCATGCTCAACAGACGGAAGGCCACATATTTTGGTGGGAAAATGTTATCAAGGGAGATCAAACATATCAATTGAAAAACTAAATTCAATTAGATTTAAACGCCCCTGAAAAAATCTATACTATCGTGAAGTATTCATTGAATTTGGACTGAACTTTTAAAGTTGCAGCTTCCATGTTAGTCTTCTTCTTACTTGGTGCTGCTGCTCTAATCAATCTATTATCCATCTATTATCCATCTTTGGGCGATATCTTGTGCATCTATTGTCCATCCATCATCCAGCTGAATGAGTCTGAAGGCCTACCTGGGGCAGTGAGTCCAGCCTCAGCATCTGAGCGGCTCCATGGACCAGCGGTTGCACCTCGAAACTGGAGAGCTCCAGACCGACCCGGTCCACCTCCTCTATCGTACCCCCCCCCTGGCCCAGCAGCAGCCCGTACCACACCTGCCGGATGTGCTTGGAGGTGAGGTTGGAGCTCTGTAGGTCGCTGTGCTCCACCTGGTTTTCGCAGTTTATTTCGGCCTGTACACAAGCAGGCCCACCACGTCACCGTTCAGCTCTCCTCTGGCCACTTGAGCGCAGACCCAGTCGGGGACGTGGATCAAGATCTCAGCAGGCAGCGGCGGAACGGTTCCTTCACTTGAAGAACCCCCGCAGAGAAGAGCTGGGGAGCCGGTACTCTAAGCATGGACTTCCTCAGCACCGTCTGCGCCTCTGTCTGGGCCTGTGGACTCATGCTGGGCATGAGTTTCATCGCTGGCTGTCAAGGTGTCTTCTGTCGTCCGATCTTTCCTGGCTCCCAGCCAACTCAGGAGACCCACCAGGTTAGCGGCACTGAACTTCATTGTAGGACTTCCTGCTGGAAGGTATCTGGCCCACTTAAACATCTCTGAGGTTGGACGTAGTCGTTCCCGGCCAGCGAGGCGAAGACGGGCAGCAGCTGGGCGGTCGATGTTGTAGAAGCTGCAGAAGTTGGACGTGGTTGTATCGCCTGCAGGGGGATGCCACGACGCGTCTCTGCGCGCCACCGGAAGTGATCCAGGAACAGAAGCCCCCCAGGAAGGTCAAAGATGTAGAAGTCGCTTGTCTGTGGAAAGCACTGGGCAGGCACCACTCTTTGGCCAGGGCAGCCAGCCTGCCGTCAGCCTCTTTGAAGCACTTTGACCAGCGGCACCTTCAGGTCGTCTTCAGTGTCTGTCTGAACACGTGCTTGGTGAAGGTGGGGAGGATGTTTACCTTCTTGCCATCAAAGCGGCAGCATGGGTCTTCTGGACCTTCTCTCTGGCCCGTTTTTTGAGGGTTTCCAGTTCTGATTGTCGCTGGTGCTCGAGCCTCCCTCCATCACCACGTATGGTTTGATTCCACAGTCGGCCAGAGTCTTGTGAAGAAAGCCTGGATCTCTGCCTGGAAGGCCAGGTACTCCCCGCCGTGGTTCTGGTCCAGGTCCAGTTTGGATGAGAAGTAGAGGTGGTTAGATCAGGTTGTTTCCATCCACCACCAGCTTGCTGTCCCTGAAGTGGATGTCCGGGGAGATCGTTCTGTCGTCCTCCAGGAGTGAAGATAAGCCCTTCACCCCATAGTGACTGACAGGTCTAGCTCTAACTTCACCTATCTATGTGGCTAGACTAACCCAGAGAGGATCCCAGCTCCTTCATACGCCAGACACACACAGGCCGCGGCTACACCAGACGCGGAAATTTTGCTTTGCGGACGCGGTATGAACGCAGCAGAATTCGAAACCGTTGAAAGCAATGAGAGTGGCTACACCAGACGCTGAAACTGAACGTACCGCGCCGACATTTCCGCGTGGAAAATTAAGACATAGACTGTTTTCTATTTTTATTATTTTCCGCGAGGTTTGCTGTGGCCTTTTAACATAGAGTATGGTAATAAATCAATGAAATGTAATGAAAATCATTATATTTTGCTGTGAATAATGAGGGAATCAATAAATCTGATTATTTCCCAAACCCTCGAGAGCTGTTACTATGGAGATTTAACGTTTTTAACGATTAAAACATTACTTTTCTGTTTGAAGACGAGTGTATAAGATAGATAGTATACGTAGACAGTGTTAGTATATAGATAGCAAGTAGGCCTCGATAGTTGATAGTTCAAGAATGGATGATTATTTATTAATTCATGAAGTTGAAAAACGAGTACAGCTTTACGACCACATTGACCCGAAAATATAGGATAACGTCAAAGAGATGCCGGATGGAGAGCTGTTTCGGAGGCAGTTGCATAACTGGTGAGTAACTTCTATACTACTATACTTCTATACTATAAAGCAGCTATTGAACTGGGCCCCGTTTCACGATAACGATGGATCTTCGCTCGTACGATCATTCTCCCGATGGGTCTTGCGATCTTGGTTTATAAAATATATAAACACAAGAGATCATAAAGGATAAAGGAGACAATTTTTAACGCGTCCAGTGTAGCCGGTTAATTTAAAATTTCCGCTTGGTGAACGTTCTATTTCCGCACGAGTGAATTTCCGCGTCTGGTGTAGCCGTAGCGACAGGGAGTGGCTCCTTTAGGCTTCACTTTGCTGACATCTACAAGATAGGACATGAGACGCACACGCGCGCACACACACACACACACACACACACACACACACACACACACACACACACACACACACACACACACACACACACACACACACACACACACACATATCGTTAGGTTTCATTTTCCTGAAATCTAGAGGATGACATCACACGCACCCCCTGCCCCACACACACATACTGATGACTTTCGTTTTTCCAGACATTTCCGAGGAAGAGGTATCACATCTTCAACTCCGTAACATAATAACTGGTCATGCAGCCAAACACTTAAAGCCTATTGTACTGATGTGTATATCCAGTAGCAGTTGCCATATGGTAGCTTTGATTTGAGTCGCGTCGCTCAGGTTACTTTATGCTTAAAGTCACTTGAGTGACGCGACTAAAATCGGAAGAAAAAAAATCTGCGATTCGGAGAATGATCTAGTGCCCATATCAATCCATATTAATTCAAACTAAGTAGCCTAGTCTTCTCAGCCATGCTGCGGTTAATTTTTGCTCTTTTTTAAGCTTCATCAAAGTTCCCCGGCCAGGGGAAGGACACAATCACAATTAACGCCGCTTATTTTGAAGTAATAAATGACTTAGATCATCAACAGGTATGATATTGACATGGCCAATAGCGGTATAAATTTTGGCGAGGCCGGTTTACTTGAAGAAATTCCTTGATTTATTGTTATTCGTATTTCATGCGAAAGGAGATGCATTAAAACGTGAAGCCCCAAGTTCACACACTCCTTCAGAGCGAACCCGACCGACTGGAAACCCCACCCTTTACCTATCCCTCACCTACACACACACGACACAGGCCTGTCGTTCTCTCTCTTTTTATTAAAGAACATCAGTTAAGCCTACATAAAATAACACATTGAACAACAATGTTGCATTAAGCTCAAGAACATATAGTTAACAATTACCTTCACTGACTCAAGAAAACGAAAATACAATCCCCGTTTATCGCTAGAAAGTGTAATAATATGCGACTGACATCTTAGCTGGTAAGTATCCAACTAACTTTATTAAACATTTCGTTACGTCAGTCTCCAGCTACGGTGGCCTCTTAGGAACATACTAGTGTCCCGCAGGATATCCTTACAGAAAGGTTATCAAAGTGCTATATTTTAAAATATCTTAAAAGACAGTACCCCGACATACGTGGCGTTGTGGTGGTTTTTTGACCAGGCGACAGAGGGCGCTGTTGTCCTTTTGGATGACTTATACCAGTCGGCAACCTTTTTAAAGGCCTACGTGCAGGTTATCCAGAAGTTTTGATTAATGGGTACATAAAGCTCTCAAAATGTCAAAATAAAGTCCATTTCTTGTTGTTTTTGGCAGTAACGGGTGTTTTCTAACGCCATTCTGCGATGACGTCACGTTGGGGAGACGTGGTGGAAGGCAGCCATCCAGCCACGTCTGCTAGAGGAGAAGATGGAGATGATGAAGGTAGATCCATTACTAGTACTGTGGTGTGTTTGGACTACCTTTATTCTCAGACCACAGTATGTGTGCCTACAGAAACAATATCTCATTGCACCATCCTCAGCAGCACAGGGGCTCCTGTTCACCATCTACACAGCGGATTACAAACACAACACTAACAGCTGCTTCTTGCAAAAATATTCAGACGACACAGCTGTTGTTGGCCTCATTAAAGGGGGAAATGAGGAGTACAGAGACACCATAGACAACTTTGTGGAGTGGAGTACACACAATAATCTCCATCTCAACACCACAAAGACAAAGGAGATAGTTGTGGATTACAGGAAGGGGGGGGGAGGAGGAGGACTCCACCAACACCGATCAGCATCGGGGGCACTGTGGTGGAGATGGTCGCCAACCACCGGTACCTTGGTGTGCAGCTCGACAGTGAGCTGGACTGGAAAAGTCATCTGAAGCAGTGTACAAGAAGGGACAAAGACGACTTTTTCTTGAGGAGACTAAGGTCATTTACCATCTGCCAACCCCTACTGTGCACTGTCTACCACTCAGTGGTGGCCGGTGCTCTGTTTTTCGCCGTGGCAGGTTGGGGAGAAGGCGCCCGCACAGACTGGACAAGCTGATCAGGAAGGCCAGCTCAGTGGTCGGGGCTGAGCAGCTAAAGGTCCAGCAGGTGGCAGTCAGAGACTAATTGCATCAATGTGCAAAACGGAGCGGTACAGGAAGTCCTGTATACCAGCTGCCATACGGTTTTATAATGCACAAAAATAACTTTGCACTTTGTAGTATTTATTGTTTAAGTATTTAAGCTATATGAGGGAATGTGTGTTTGTTATGTCTGTCCATACGCTGTTGTGACTGTTGTGGATTATTAAAGGATCTACCTATCTGGTCCACAATCATGCATCAACTTTTTTTTTATTAATTACATATAATTACATATATCCTATCTTAAAACACTGCTTTCAGAATCTCATTCAAAAACTTGCTTGCACTGTGAGAAATGTTAAAAAAACAGAAATCTTTTGAGAATGTTGGAAACATCCACATCAATATCTTTAAAGACATGTACAGCTTTGCAAAAAACATGTGAAGGCGATGCATACAGGCCACTTGCAACAATATTTTATATGATCTTCTCTATAACTTACAACATTGGTTTTAAAACTATTAATTGATCCCATTTCAGAACACTGCTTTCAGTAATTACTTTAAACAAATTTGCACTAGGAGGAAATGCCCAGAACAGAAAAAAGTGCAAAAAGAAATCGGTAGTAATGATTTACACATCCCCATTTTATTCTGTGAAAAAAAATGTAATTATATTAAAATGTAAAAAAGAAAAAGAAAAAGTATGCCAATGATTATGCTGCCACGTGCACATTCGTGCCTTAGGGGTTGCCGACCCCTGACCTATACAAACCACCTCTGGAGTGGTTTGGGTGGGGATCACGTTGCCTGAGGTCCTTGCGTTGTGACTGTGGTGACGTGGCGCACGGCTACGCCTGCCTCTCCATCAGACAGATGGTGGAGGGACCACACACACACTGACACACACTGTGACCCACACCAGCCCATTCCTTGACCCACAAACACACCGTACACTATGATGAACGCACGCACGTACGCACGCACGCACGCACGCACGCACGCACGCACGCACGCACGCACGCACGCACACAGACCACCGATAGTAAAGTATTTACAGAACTTTAGTAATATCAATACAGAAGGTGGAAAATTGTAATTATTTGGTTTGGTTTTATATTAAGTTAAATTTATAGTCCAATTATCTCATCCGTTCTCAACTCTCCTCGTATGTTGGCGTTACATTTACATTTAGGGGATTTAGCTGGCGCCTTTTTAGGGTCTGTGGCCTGTGGCAAATGATTGACTTACAATCAGTACATTTGTCAGAAGAAAGAGAAACAACAATAAATCAACAATACATCTCTAGATACCCCCAACACTGGCGTCCTATCATCACCCCCCCCCCCCCCCCCCACAGACACCAGACAGACAGACAGACACAGACAGACAGACAGACAGACAGACAGACAGACAGACAGACAGACAGACAGACAGACAGACAGACAGACAGACAGACAGACAGACAGACAGACAGACAGACACTGTACAAATCAGATTGTAATGTAAATGATAATTTTATGAATTGACATCTTAGTAATACGTTTTAAGATTATGTCGAAATTTATTTTGGCATGATATATCATTGAATAGTCAAAGGCCATGCAGTCACGCATTGTGGTTGAGAGGCTGTAAATAGATCCATACTCCAACGTTTAATGACTGCTTGGGGTAGGTCACGCGTTTGACAAGTTCTACAGCAATGACGTCAGTAGTGTCCCAACGTGAAATGTAGTATAGCACAGCTCAGGGTCGGGCAGCAGCGTTCCTCCATAGAGCCACCATCGGTCAGGATTTATACACAATAGGTGAATTATAAACTAGCCTACACTAGCCCTCACTAAAAGGCAATGAATGATTTTTGGCGTACAAATGGTGTGTCACAGCCAACGGGTAGTTCTGTTCTTGTCTTACCTGGGTTTTAGAACATTACAGCATGTAAAGATGTTTCTTTGCCATCCAAAGCTTCTTGAATGTTTCGTCAATGTTGTCGTTTAGGCACCTAGGTGGCGCTGTGATACACCATCACACAACACCACCATGTCTGAGCGTATGCCGAAAGATACTTTCCTTCTTTTATCTGTGTGCCACGAAAACCAAAAACCATGATTACAGATCCTTCTCTGTTCAGTAATACTATCTGTACATTTCCTGTACAGTCGTCGTGAAAGACTCCTGTAAGTTTATTAGAGCTGCCAGAGCAGCTTTGACGGTCCAACGCATGCAAATAATCCAACATGTTTGTTTATTTCCCTGTCCTGGCGCTGTATGTGACGTAAACGCATACGTGACCAGAGTTTTGCATCTTGGCAGTGTAGACGAAAACACTACGGAGCGTATTCAAGTTTTCCATCCTGGAGGGTGGTTTCAGATTTTTGGGTTTTTAAGCCCCAAAAACGCTGTCACCGTCTAAACGAAAGGCACACACATATTTGTTTGTTTTTACCCGCAAGCGTCCTTGTGTAAACGGGGCCCGTCTGTCTCTCTCCCTCAGTCTCCCACTCTTTCTCTATTTGTCTCTCCCTTCAGTTCAATCTAGTTGTTTTCCAGCAAGGGTTGTGCATGAACTAGTTCAAAAGAACTAGTTAATTGAACCAGTTCATTTTTCTATGAACTTTGAACTGAACTTAACATATTTTTAACTAAAGAACTTGAAATAGTTCAGATTTTGTGACAAATCTGAATTGATGCATAGAGTAACTGCCTTAGTTGTGATGAATGAAAAGCTATTTTAGATGGCAGTGATCAGCAGCCGATAATGGAGAGGATTAATTTTAAAAGATAAACACAGAAATATTTACTCGCAGTATTTCCTCGGTTTCTAAAAGAAATTGTAACATCTAAAAAAGTTTGTCAGAAGGTCTGTCTTCATATGCATCTGTCTGTCCGATGGACTACCTGACTGTCTTATGGTGTCACCGTCTTTAAGTGCATCTGTCTGTCTGATGGTATACCCATCTGTGTGACGGTCTACCCGTCTGTCTGATGGTCTGTCTCTATGGTTAATGGGAAGCAGACACCTGAGAACACAAGTGGTGTTGATGAGTTTTATTTCAAAAAGAGAAGGGACGCCCATCATGAAACAGCAGTACAAAACACAGGACGTTACGACGGCCCCGGGGCCCTCGAGGGCCTCCCTCTGCCTAGGCACCACGACACTTGACCCACTCGTATATTTAGTGTTTTTCTACTACATGACTAAAACTAGGGAGTAAAACCTTCGGCCGGACACTTCCTCTAGCGAACACACGGCCGCAGGAACCGTCCGCTGATCGCCGTGCTAGAGTCCACCGCCCCACGCTGCAGGTGACCAGCGATGGCTCCTATCAGCTCCATGCCTCGGTAAGACTATCAACAATTAGCGTAGCGTTTCACCTAGCATAGTAGATGCCGTGTCAAGCCTTGATGCAGACAAGGGTGGAGTTTCTGTTGATGATGGATGCCTTGGAAACCAATAGTTTGTGATATAATTCCACCACCGGTTTAAATGGTTTAACCTTTATCCCTCATCACTCGAGTCCAGTGAGTGAATGTCTGTCTACAGGGAACAATGTACAGACTGACTACATAGACCACCTATACACGCCCTCTATAGAGCGGCTGGAGGTATGTTGTGATCCCCATAATGTCATGAGGTCACTCAAGGGCGTCAGTTTGTTTTTAGAAGTGGTGGGGACAATAACCATAAGCTTGAGTGTGGTTTGAAAAGTGGTGGGTACCCTTTTGTAAGCTATTCATCCATTCAACGCTGCATTACAATATGCTCTGCAGTGTATTGTCAGGTGTGTTGAAAAACCAGTTTGTGTTTTGGCTTGTTTTGCAAAAACGACGTTGGAAACACCAGGGTATTGGCTCGGGATATGTAATACTAATACACACAGGACAAAGAAAAGTGTTGGCAATTTAACACTTATCTTGACATCAACAAAGTTTACCAGACAATCAATGGCAGACTGTAAAGGGGGTAGGCTACGAAATGAAACGAGGAACTACTGAGCATCACACCCCGTCCTGACATACAGCGATGCGACAGCGACGCGAGCGAGCGAGCGAGGAAAAGTGATTAGAATGTGTACTTTTCAATGAGCCTGTCCTGACGTGCCGCGAGCGACGTCGCGCCGTCCAGCGATGTCGCTCAACCCTGAATTTATCGCTCGCGTTGTGTGTCTCTATTCTGGACGAACATTTCGCGGCGGCTGTGCCCTGGTCCCGCCCCTAAACACTTCTTATATTGGTTGATAAGTACACGCTGCTCTCCTGTTGAATGTGTTTACATCCCTCGATGATTTGATTGATTTGGATTCTTAACCAATAAAATACACTCGCGCGACAAAGATCGTCACGCTGGATATCAGGACACCCTCGGCCGGCGAGTTTTTTCGTCGCCGTGTCGCTCGCTCGTCTGCGCCTGTCACTCGGCTCATGGCTCATCGTTCAGAGGACGAGGTATCAGCCTTTTGAAGAAGAGCCAAGGGTTGCTGGGTAGCCCATATGTTATTGCTCATTATAAAATGAAACATTGAAAAATAACAAGCACCCAGAGGAGAAGTGCATCTGGCAAATCCTGACCACCAGTAAACACTCGCGAAGGACCAATTGCACACTCACTCGTGTACATCGATGAGCAAATGCCCGCCAAATAAAATCCCCTAGAGATTAAGATAATCACACAGCAGGGTTATACCAGAACACATGATTTATGTCAGGATAGGTCCTACCACTGGCTCCAAGGTCCAGCGTCAAAAATCTCTCATAGTAGACAAAACCACTACTATACCCACATTGCATAGCAATCGAAACCGTGTGTAGCTGCCTACTAGCTGCAATCTATATATGAATGCATACTAGCTGAGCACCAACCAGATACAGATGTATCACAATCGGCTTAGACCGTGCGCAACCTAGCCAGGTCATCACGACAAAACAAAACCAGCACGTCAATAAGTTTACCGTAAACCCAAATTTTCTTCCCTTATAGTGGCCCTTCCAGCTTTGCAGGCTATGATGATGTATACATACCAATAGTTCCACGTTAATCCAGTGTCACAAACATGTCTCTTTTTACAGGAAAGCAAAAGGACCGCTGATTTTTCTGAATAAAAAATGTCCCAATTTGGCTGGCTGTCTTGAAACTTCTTTTATTCATAACGCCTGTGTGACAGGACCTCAGCCCACCGTTTCTCGCCACCTGCCCTGGCCCCTCCCCTCGCGTATTGATATAAAAAACATAACACAAAAATCGTCTATGTTACCTCGCCTCGCGTGTCTCTATCTGGACGACCCTTTACGTCTCTGGCGGTTCCTCCCGCCCCTAAAAACCTTCTTATTGGGTTGATGGTTGTGGCGCATGGGACGGTCCGATCTTGACGTTCTATGTTGGACTCAGCTGCTAATGTAATGCTACAGATAACATATGTCATTTGTCAGGCAATTAATTCAATCGGGAAAGCAAATCTATAGCTTGGTCATTATTGATGAAAGGCCTCCAAATCCGACAAGGTGGTTTAACTACCCTGAAAACCATTAGTCAAATATGGCTCCATGTATGGCACCGTTGACAAGTTGCCCTCGAAAAGCGTAATGTCAAAGGGGACACCCTTGTTGTGCCCCGTTAGCGGGCAGATATTTTTCATGGGAATATCAATATTTTCCTAACCAACGCTAGCGCGGTTAGGAAGAGAGCTTAACGTTGACGGACAAAAACAAGCTACAACTCTTACCGGCAGCTCCACTTCTCTGCCGCCTTTAACCATATCGTGGTTTGCCGAGAGTGACGTGACGTGTTCGACGCATGGCCTCTATTTTGTAAAGAAAAGCCACAACAGGCATGTGCACATGTTTAAAGCCGTTTTTGTAATTTAATTAATTAAATACTTAAATGATTATTATCATATATAACAATTATTTCGTTTGCTAATATTCTATCTATAATAGACCATAAACTTTATTCAATTATCGCTACTTATAGACAAGATCCTGTATACTGACCATTGAAAATCCACTTCCTGGTCCCACACACTAGATCGTCGCGTCCTAGCAACCTGAGCGTCGGTTCGAAACATGCCTAGGGAGACCATAAAACCAACTATTCAAATCTAAAGTATATCAGGAACAATCCATTTCTTTTTCTCCCCAACTTTTTGGGATTCTTTCGAAACAAGGGGTGGTTTTATGCAAGTAAACCATAGTACTCATCCTTCTCTCTCGCGTAGATATGTATTAGAAACATCAGTTTATTGAGTAAATCTCGTCCTAAATGAATAAGATAAGAGAATAAGCATATATAATATATATATATCATATTTTTTTTCTCTATATTTTCTTATATATATTATATATATTTTTTTTCTCGCAATATACGTTAAACCAATTATCCCCCAAATGCTGGAGAACCGATCGACTTCCTGCTGGTGTATTCCTCCATCTCATTTTAGATTGGGCGGAAGAACGTGTATAGCATTTGTGGTTTTTGGCATATAACATAACTAGGGCGCCACCTGTACTAATGCTGCACACACCCTCTTTCTGAAGCGCTCTCTCCTCTCGCTCTCTCCTTGTCCCTCCC
>OLKM01004575.1:0-21491 GCA_900291075.1 Melanogrammus aeglefinus | reverse complement strand
GGTCCAGACTTCATCTGCTATAGTACATTTCGAGTGACGATGCTTAAAATAAAGACGTAATTAGAGAAGACAGAAAATTACCAATCACAGTATGGACCATTTGAATTTGGAATATTGACGTTTATTGAGTTTCGCTGTAACAAATTTTCCCCATTACTCAAGACTTTGTAATTACATAGGCTATTCAAATCTCCACATGAAGGAAATTGTTACCTTTTCGTTTTGTTCCTCGTTCAGTAGGCTACTAACATAAGCACCTCCCCGACGTTAACGCGACGTACACAATAATAAATATTGTTTATTTGATGGGTGGGGGCAATGTTAAGGAAGGGAAGACCTCGTAGAATAATTAACAACATCAAAGACATGGAATCTAACCACCACAGCAATTGCTTGTTTAGTTTTAGATTTACTTGGTGCAGAAAGCAAGCTGAAATAACCGCTGTTCGCTTCTGAATCGCGCGCTCCACGCCAGCCAAAGGGGAAAACAATTTCCTGTCGGGTCCTACTTGCCACAATCACCCCGTGGCTGGAGTTACTGAGCGGCTGCAGCGATCAGTCCTACCAAGCCGAATTTTGGCAGTCGGCAAGTCCATCCACGCGAGCAAGCAGTTGTAGCTACCCCTCATACTGCAAGCTCTTTCTCATTGTCGAAATCTATAGTTGTTTTTAAACACAACATATTTAAATAAATGGGAGTATGGACTGAGGCTGTGGCCTAGACATCTGGAGCAAGTTTTGAGAAAGTAGGCATTATTCGCCACGAAACTGGCCTCGCAGCAGCTACCTCCTTCCACACCAGATCGAGACACACAACGTCATAAAATCATTCTCAACGGCTCATCATCAGACATAATTATCGTAGTAGACAGGTGAATGAGCGAAGAGTAAAGAAGACACTAAATCTCAAACCTAATAGGCTAATAATTCATTAGAATGTGGGCTTATGTTATTTATTCATTGAAGCAAGATGAAAAATTAACAATAATGCCTGCCAGACACATAAAGATAATCAGGAAGCTGCATTATTTGCCCCGATATATTACCCCCTTCCGACACGGACAGACATCGACCGATATCTAAAGGTCTTAAGATTATTTTATAAGATTCTCCTTGTAGTGTGGTTGTGTTAAGAATGAAAATTCGGTAAACCGACAATCGAGATCCGAAATCAGTCGGCGCCGGGGACAATCGTAAATATTATAACATGTTCAATATTTTACGAATTGTCGGCCGGAGAACGTTTGTGGTGTCAAATCGTCTTGTGTGTGGGAGGCGAAGCCGACAATGCGGGAGTCCCCATTGACAAATCTTATATGTCGTGTCTGTGTGCTGTGTTTGAATATTCGCAGGACACACACACACACAATACGATCAAAAACTGTTAAACTCAGATTTTTTATCTTCATTTGTGTGGGGTCTCTCACAGATAAAAAATTAGGTTGAGATTATAAAATCTTTAGTGTGTTGGCAGGCTTTAGAGGACAGAGAGTTAGAGACAGAGAGCGCGCGCAACACAGCTAACACAGCAGGTTAGATTTAAAGCCCGCGTTAACATGATGGTGACGTAGCGTTAACATGGATGGTGGACGGTAGCCTATCGGCTAGCCTTTAAAGGTACAATCTTCGGGCGGGCTGGATTTAGCTGTATTTTTTTCGAATTTCACACCCTCCCCTCCATCCAATCAGAGATCACAAAAGCCACGCCACCCCCCTGCTTCGGCACTCGTGCGCGTAGTTCATTGGCAGTCGGAGACCGTTTACATATTAAGCACATATAAAAAAAATGCTAATTTCTTTAATGTAACTCAATTATAACGAATATCATGGATTTTTTTTTTTGCCACCCCTTAATTTTGGCTCTGCGTACTCTGCGTATGGGGGAGCGGCGGCCCCTCCGGATCAGAGCCCCCCCACTATAGAAAAATTCCCAATTTAACCACTGGTTCTAACTTCAAGTGACCATGTTGAGAAAAGGCGATAGTTTAAACTGAGTTTTTTGCGCTTGAAATGCGCGTTTCCCGACGAACGAACCTGTTTTGCGTCATTAAAAGGGGGTGAAAATGCATGCCACTTGAGGCTATGCTGAGTGTGGGTACTTTACCTTGTGTTTAACCCTAAAATCTTATGGTGGGCCTGACTGTTGTAAAACTAATTTACTGTTTTGTGGGAACCTGTGGATCTGGCTTCCCCTTGGGAGAAGAGAGCTGGTTCTTCCTGTGTTCGTAAATCTTTATGGTGGCAATGTTTTTTTTCATGACCTGGGGCCCTGTGTGGTGCTGGTTAGTTAGAGCCTAGTTAGAGTGTAAGGGGCCTGGTTAGAGTATAAGGCCTATTAGAGTGTAAGTAGAATGTAAGGGGCTTAATTTGAATGTAAGGAGCTTAATTAGAATGTAAGGACCATCATATCCCGTCACAACCATTAATTTACACGACGACTGCGGAAGGGTCCGACCTGCAAGGAGACAGTCCGGCTCGTCGTCAGGCCTCAGGAGCGGTCTGGGGCACTTCGTTGATCTGGAGTCTGGACAGTAATAATGGAGCAACTTTATGTGGCCCTGGGTTTTTCATTTTGCTGTTCTCGAATAATTTCAAACACGTGTTTTTGTGAGTTACCACAATAAAGTGCTTAATATAGTCTTCCGAGCATTTTTCGATGGGTGCGTCAGCTATGAATTTGGAGGACGAGTTTGGCCACGTATGACTCAGTACCGTGTAACGATTCTAGGTTCTGCAATGCAAATCACATTTGCATTGTGTGCGCGGCGACACAGGGCCGTTGGTGCATCGCCCCTATACACCGTCCACCCCTGCTCACAACTACGCTTTAATATTTTGAAACTGTATATTAGTTTGTATACAAGCGTGGCTTACACTATAAGTAAACCTTCACCTGTCTCCAGATATTTATTAACTGCTCGTGGTTTCCTCTCTCCCCAGATACGGCAGACCTTCAGTCCATCGAGAGGAACTGCGGTGGCAGCATGCAGGGCCCATGCTTTGAATGAAAGCCTGTCAAGTCAAGACCATACACCTTACCCCTTAAAAAGGCACTGCACTGACACGGAGCCAAACAAGTTGGCTGCCATCAAAATAGGTTGAACAGTTTGATGGTTGAAGCTTAAGCTAATTAGGAGCATGTTAATTTTTAATGCTCAATTTCTGTTCATTATATGTTTGGTTTTATTTCATTTAAATGTAATTGGCCATGCTATTGCATCATTAAAGTGTCGCCAGGCAGAATACCGAGTGGGAGATGAATGTTGTCCCACCTGTCCACCAGGTAAGAGACAATTATCTGAACTCGATAGAGTTAACTAGCGGTCGCCATCAGGTTATAATTTTGTTGAATGCAGCCAACAGAATGTCTTATTAAGCTAGTTTGTTGTATAATTAATAAACTTGTATAATAATAAATTGTATATACTTTATTGGTATTCCATTAAATTCAATTAAAAAAATGTCTACACTGTCAATTGTTTTCTGTCCAACAGGACTGTATGTTAGTAGACATTGCACAGGATTCAGAAGTACATCATGTGCATCTTGCACAGAAGGTACTTTCCAAGATGGCGACACTGGGAGTGAACAATGCTTTTCATGTAAACATTGTGATGCAGGTACATTTTCACTTTTCACCTTATTGTTTCAAAAACCCCTTGATAGTATAACAAATATCAGGGTTCAAGACCCTGATGGCTCAGTGATACGTAGATATTTAATGTAAAACTCTTTCCCCCTTAAACAAGACCATGACTATATTGACAGAGTTACAGGGCAGGAATAAGACAAATGAGTTTAGATTAATGGGGGTAACAGATGCCTAGATGCCCCTTGAATGCACTGAGTACTCCCCTTCTTTTCCTATCAAGTTATTCTAATCTCAGTCTTCCTCAGACGACCTTCTCATCCTCTCAGGTTCCTCTGTAACTGTTGTGATTGACAGGTCTCGGCCTGAAGGTGAAGAAGTGGTGTTCATCAACATCAGATGCTGTGTGTGAGGTCCTGGATGGAGTAGTAGATTGCCCATTGAACGGATTCAGAGTGGATGAGAGATGTTGTCCGTCCCTGCCCAGCTGGTAAGAGTCACATATCAGAATAAACTAGATCTAGCTTATTGAAAAATAACGATTATTAAATTAAAAATAAACATTGATTTTGATTTTCTGTCCAACAGGAATGTATATTGCTGGGAATTGCACAGAATACATGAGTACATCATGTAAACCTTGTAGAGGAGATACATTCCAAGATGATATCAACGGCCGTCAATGCCATTCATGTACATTTTGTGATGCAGGTACATGTTGTACACATGTTTATTAAAACCCTCTCCTCCCAAACCCGGCCATGAACACTAGGACAGATGACAGGGCATGAATGAGAAACATGAGTTTAGATTAATGAGGGTAATGGATGCCTAGATGCCCCTTGAATGCACTGAGTACTCCCCTTCTTTTCCTATCAAGTTATTCTCTAATCTCAGTCTTCCTTCAGACGACCTTCTCCATCCTCTCAGGTTCCCTCTGTAACTGTTGTGATTTGACAGGTCTCTTGGTCTGAAGGTGAAGAAGTCGTGTTCATCAACATCAGATGCTGTGTGTGAGGTCCTGGATGGATTCTTCTGTAGTGACTCTAACAGAGGTGGATGTGGGACCGCTCTGAGACACACGGTTTGCAGTCCTGGTCAATACATCAGTCAAAGAGGTTGGTGTTCTATATATAATGCACATCAACTTTATTTAACTGCATTTTCTATTTAACCTTTAATTTTTTCAGGACATCTTCCTGAGGTATATATACTTCTTTAAGAACAGAGACCTGAACTTTTAAACTATAGCTTTAAACATCTACTGATTCTATTCTGCCCTATAAGGGGCCATCCAGCTTCTTAAGATTTAATATAAATTTGTTTCTAAGTTATTCCATGATCATCTACAAAAGTCTGACAATGAGTGGATAGCCAGAAACACATTCTGAATTACAAATCTCCATGTCCTTGTTCCTTCTTGGAGCTTGCGCCAAACAAATATGGTGAAGGTAGTTGGAGTATTCAACCTCGCCGTGTTCTTCACGAATGTTCATTTTCACACCAACTCTTGGTATGATCTTGTTCCAATAAAACATCTTTATATTCCTACAGGAACAGCAGATAAAGACACAGAGTGCCTTCAATGTACTCATGGAACATTCTCAGATGGCACATCATCGTCTTGTCAGGACCACACTAAGTCAGTGAATATTATAGTTAATTTATCCAATACAGAGTACATTGATGGCACTTTTAGCATCAGGCCTGGGCAATATACCATTTGTGTATTGTGACTTATTATTTGCATTCAATATGTTTTGTAGTTTAATTTTCTACTCAATCAGAAAAATGGCAATAAAATAAACAGCAAAGTATCATAAAAGCTTGATAATCGGGGTGATAATTCCCAATAACAATTGGGGATGGAACCCAGTACCTTTGGACCAGGAGTCAAACCCCCAGTCTACTATCCTCCCCCCAGGATAGGATATACACTACACACCCTCAAACTAAACCTGTTGTCTGGTCCTTCTCCTTTCAGATGTGAATCTGTGGGACGGAAACTGATGAAATCAGGAACTGATTCAGCTGATTCTGAATGTGGAGAACATGGTCCACACCCAGGACTAGTGGCAGGAATAGTAATAGGAGTCATACTGGGAATGGCTTTAATGATCATAGCCATTATTCACAGGAAGAAAAAAAAAAGGCAAGTGTTACATTAAACTAACATGTATCAGGGTTACATTAAACTGACATGTATCATGGTTACATTGAACTAACGTGTATGATGGTTCCATTAAACTAACATGTATCATGGTTGCATTAAACTAACATCTATCATGGTTACATTAAACTAACATGTATCATGGTTACATTAAATTAACACGTATCATGGTTACATTAAACTAACACGTATCATGGTTACATTAAACTAACACGTATCATGTTACATTAAACTAACACGTATCATGTTACATGAAACTAACATGTATCATGGTTACATTAAACTAACATGTATCATGGTTACATTAAACTAACATGTATCATGGTTACATTAAATTAACATGTATCATGGTTACATTAAACTAACATGTATCATGGTTACATTAAACTAACATGTATCATGGTTACATTAAATTAACATATATCATGGTTACATTAAACTAACATGTATCATGTTACATTAAACTAACATGTACCATGGTTACATTAAGCTAACTTCCCTTTCCCGGACCACATTGACCAGCTCTGACAGGGGGATCCCGAGGCATTCCCCGGCCAGTGTTGAGATATAATCTCTCCACCTAGTCCTGGGTCCTCCGCGAGGCCTCCTCCCCACTCGTCGTTCTGGAACACCCCCCCCAAGGGAGGCGCCCAGTGGGCAGCCTGACCTGATGAACCACCTCCACTGACTCCTTTCTAGGCAGTGGAGCAGCGGCTCTAATCCGAGCTCCTCCATCCCGGCGGCTTGCACCCGTGACCTGGTCCTTTCAGTCATCACCCACCCTTCTTGACCATAGGTGAGGATAGGAACGAAGATCGACCGGTAGGTCCTCATCCATGGTCATGGACATCCACCCTTAAACAAAAACAGGTATGTTTTATTACTTTAGTTTGACACTGGAGTGTGTGTGTGTGTGTGTGTGTGTGTGCACCTATACTGACAGTGATATTTATTACATTTTGCACCTTGTTAATAGCTTATAATGCATTTATTTATAGAAATTAATACACTTAAAATAATAAATGTGAATATTTTATTTACAAGAATGAAGATAGGAGATCTGACCTTCAGGCAAGAGGTAAGCTCTTCCTCCAACTATTCCAGTTAACAAATGTGTTACTAAAGTAAGCTATAATTAATCTAGACCAAGGGTCTAACAGAGAACAGTTGAGTTATATCTGGCAGGTAGGCTCAGACCCTCAGTGTTTCCAATATAAAAATTCACTTTGGCAGCCTACCAGCCAAAACCCCAAAAATATACATTAATCGTTACAAAACCCTGAGCAGAAACAGAGTTTAGGACTTCTGTCATTTCCTTCTCTTCCAGAACCGAGACTAACGGGGAGCCTCTATCCAGAACCGAGACTAATGGGGAGCCTCTATCCAGAACCGAGACTAAACAGGAGCCTCTATCCAGAACCAAGACTAATGGGGAGCCTCTATCCTCCCACCAGAGACCTACGAGAAGAGGCTGGAGACGCAGTTGACAGTGGACTTGGCGAAAAACACTCTAGCCACAACACTCCACAATGCAAAAAAAATGCTGGACTAGGATGGTTTCACGAGACTATGCCTGCTCTGGATTGACTCTTCAAATGCACGGACCAATCAGATGGGTGGCTAAATACATGGACCAATCATCAGCAGAGTTTGGCACAGAAGAATTTGGTAAGAGTGAAGAGAGCGAGAGCATAGAGAGTGAGAGCAGTTGCTCAAATTATTGCTCTGTTTATTACACTCCATTCGGATTGAGATGCATTACATAGAATAACCAGAAATGTGGCCTACATGTAAATATCAAAACAAAATTGAACTATTTTTATATGATTTTTTTACGACCTGCAATATATATAGAGGAGAGTGGGGTAAGATGACCTTGTCATTCAACTTACCCTGCCATGATCCAGTGAAGTTAAGTGAAGTCTCTAAAGTTTGAAGTGGGATTTCAATGTAGTATTACACAACTGACTTGGTTTTTGATATTTTAAACATTGTAGAAAAGCTATCAGGCCAAGAAAGAGAGAAAGGAGATGGAGAGAGCAGAGCCACTGAGGTCAAGGGTGAAAATCCATCAGAGCAGTGGCAAAATACAGAAGTAATGACACGTTTGATGCAAAATATGACTTTTTGGAAAAGGAAAATGCTTACAAATTGTAAAAGTAAATGGATGAATCTGCCCCACAACACCTGCATTGTTATCAATTTGATTGACGGTACATCCTAAAGTAAAGGTATACGTTTTCTTTTTACTTTTCTTATTTTTCCTTGCCGAGAGGACAACATGAGTAAAAATGGTCTCATCTTACCCCACTCTCCCCTATATAAAATGATAAACCGACAATAACAAACGTCAAATGACACATTATGTTAACAATTTTAGCACTCTATGTTTTACATCAATACTAAGCTGTTTGTAAACATGTTCAAAATAATGTCTCTATTTCCATTTCCTTCCAGTCAAGTGAAGATGGTGAATACTCACTATGTTCCCTTATTATTTAGTTAGACTTGTGCTTATACTCCAACCGACCTTTAAGAATCAGCGACCAGCTGATGCATCAGACTGGGTCGACGTCAGATTCTGTTCGGGTCAGACGTCCCCTCAGTGTCACGGAGGCTGCAGCCTGGGCTTTGGGACGCAACCTCGATGATTTATCAGTGAGTCGTGCAGTGACATCTGCCGGCGAAATATGTAACTGCACCCCTGCTTTGACATTGTGTGTGACGCACTTTTCATTTGAGTTTGGTAGGCAGCTGGTCTCACGTATAGACAATGCCGTGCCTTAACGTCATTTCTAAACTGCTTATTTCGCTATTTATTGAAGTGGTCGAACCTACAGTTTACGGGTTTGACAATGTAGATAGTAGTATATAGTGCCGCGCACTTATATTGATCGAATGCGGTTACATGGTTCGAGGCGGAAGGATTGTGATTCGCCTCATGTCAGAAAGTTACGTTGTTGTTAATTTAGCCTATAGTACTATGGAAAAGAAAGTGATAAGTCAACAGTCCGTGGCCCAGGGTACCACACCTACCCCCACCGCTTTCGTGGACGTTTTGCAGTGGAAACGCGATACGGTGGTCTGGGTGAGTGTCTCTATACAGATATGACAGCCATAAAGAATAGGGTTCAGTTCAACCATTGGCTATCTAGAAGAGACCGATTTCTGAATAGGTATCGCAAGTAAAACAATATATCTCAGGGTCGTTTTAATTGTTGATGAATAGCCTTCATTCAGATGTACTGTGTATATTAAAAACGTAGTCAGAAGATCCTCTTAAAGGCCTTCACCCTGAGCTGTGTTGTGAATGTTTCAAATTCAAATCCAAACTGTAGATGAGGGTCTACCTGCCAGAGTGGTCACGTCATAAAGGTACACTGTATTATATTTTAGGGCTATAAACTCTTTGACACTTCTGGCAATGTGGCCCCTTGAAAGCCTGCGTTTTGGCTCCGCCACTTGTTAATCATTACGGATAGAGTGTCTAGTTGTGTTTCTGGCTGTGTCTGGTTTGTGACCACCTGAGGGTACCCAGCTGCAGAGCTGCTCCACTGGGCTTCAGTCCTCAGTGAGTGTTGCTGCATGTGGAGGCTGGCTGTATGTCCTGACTCTCTGCTGCCTTCTCTCCCAGTGACTACATCGCTAAACTACAGTGACTCTCCTGCACCAACCAGGGACCAACAAGAACATACCATAACTACCCCTGCTGCAACTATAGATGATCATGATGACGACCAGAGTCTGGGTTCAGCCCCACTCATAATGGATCTGTGTCGCTCACAGATCCTGAGAACTGATCGTTCTCAGGATGTTCTCTGAACGATCAGTCTGTCCTCATTAGGAGAGACATTTGTCAAAGTTGCCCATCAACGGTGTAACATTATTATTGATGTGTAATGATATTGCAGGAGACAAAGAAAACTCAGATGAGGTTGCTACCTGTTCAGAGTTCACCTAGACTCTGCATCGCCATCCAGTCCCTTCTGTCCACCATTGTATGTTGTACGTCCTGGCACTTAATGTACACACTTATTGTTCAGACTTAATGTATGTTGTACTTACTACATAGTACTTGTGTGGCATCTGCTATCACTGCTGTACACGTGGAATGGGTTAGCCTAGCGAGTGTTAGTACTTGCACTTGGTTCTATGAACATCCTTTCTGTACCGACAGCGATATATTGTTTCACTTCTTATGACAAATGTACTTATTGTAAGTCGCTTTGGATAAAAGCGTCTGCTAAATGCCCTAAATGTGAAGTCTACTGTATATTTCCTGATGCAAGCTTTCTCAGGAGAAGAGGTCTAGTGAAGTTCCCTGAAGAGGTAGAATCTGTATTGCCAAGAATTACTGATGGCCACACCAGGGGCCAGGAACAGGCTAGCCCCAAGACCAGGGGCCAGGAACAGGATTACAACACCAGGGGCCAGGAACAGGCTAGCCCCAAGACCAGGGGCCAGGAACAGGATTACAACACCAGGGGCCAGGAACAGGCTAGCCCCAACACCAGGGACAGGCTAAAGTTAATTTTCTTTGTATTTGTACCACGTTGGTCATTTTAATGCTCTTACACACTTGATTACATTGCTACTTTATTCCGGTCACCAATTTATGCATTGCACCGTCTTGCCGTGAGTGCCATACAATGTAAAGTTGTGTTTGTTTTCGAGTTGATTTGCTAATGAAGCTAACAATAAACAACGACCAGCCAGGTTCATAACACAATGAGAAAGAGGAACGGGACCATGGATCTATAAAAAAAAACAGGAACGCTCCATAAATGACGTCAGACGTAGGCCTACAACTCGGATGTCCTGCTTTGACCCCAGCTGAACTGAAAGAACACGGTGAGCGACATTTGGTTTAATTTATGCAAATAATCACCGTCTTCGCGTTCAATCCGTCTAATAGCACGACGTGTTAATAAGGAAAGTCGTAATGAGGGGCTTAAAAGTAAGTCGCTGATCCAAAGCGACTTACAACCATTAATTTACACGACGACTGCGGAAGGGTCCGACCTGCAAGGAGACAGTCCGGCTCGTCGTCAGGCCTCAGGAGCGGGCAGGGGCACTTCGTTGATCTGGAGTCTGGACACGGACAGTAATAATGGAGCAACTTTATGTGGCCCTGGGTTTTTCATTTTGCTGTCTCGAATAATTTCAAACGTGTTTTTGTGAGTCACCACAATAAAGTGCTTAATATAGTCTTCCGAGCATTTTTCGATGGGTGCGTCAGCTATGAATTTGGAGGACGAGTTTGGCCACGTATGACTTTCAGTACCGTGTAACCATTCTAGGTTCTCTAATGCAAATCAATATTTGCATTGTGTGCGCGGCGACACATTAAGTATCACAGACGCCAACTTCAATATGCAGCGCCACGCAGTCGAGCAAATAAACATAAACGTACAAAACATTCTCAACATTGCATCATGTGCTCGGCCAAAACATTGTCGCATAATCCAATGAATCCTCTTTTAACCAGAATTTGTAGGAAATGAGCGACAGAAACTACCAAAACAATTACCATTTCACTGTGTTTTTCGCTTTCGGGCTAATGGCGGCTGCGTTGTTACTCAAATCCAGCTCCAGTGAGTCTCAGCCCGGTCAGGGTTTAAGATAACTTTACTAATGGAACAGCAGGGTTTTTTTTTCCGGATAAGTAGGCCCATTAGTTTTCAACCAGCGTCTGATATCCATATTATTTTTAAAACACCAGAGCAGGCTAGGCTACTACGGTAATTTGAATTTGTACAATTTCTACACATTTTCTATTTAGTTTAACAATTATTTTTTGAGATTTTATTTTTACAAGGGCAAAGACATCAAATGTGCGGGCGCGGCCCGGTGTTATGCCGAGTTCTGCCTGCCCGCCGAGAATTGCATGCACCTCGCGGGAGCGCGCACAGCTGAAGGGAAACTACCGTAATGATTTCTGAAGGCGTGGCTGTGCTTGAGCGTGGGATTTCAGATAGTTATGCTAAAACAATATTTTTTAATGTGGAAAATGAATGTGGGGTGTCATCCACACTGTCTAGGCCGATCAAATAAAGTAAGCTGGTGCTGAGAAGACCATTTGATTCCTATCATTCTTTGATTTGAAGTCTCACTGAGTGTTAAGGGGTAGGCCTACATGCTTTATTCGGCAGAACTGATTGCTGCTGCTGAATAATGCATCAGCTATTATTTATGCCTCACTAATATTAAATGTATGAAATTCACACTGTTTAGCCAAAACAGCCCAAAATATGAGCTGGCCAAACCATGTGATTCAAAGATCTCCAGCATTAAAGTTACAGGGTGGATGCATTAATCGGCAGCGAGCGCTCCCTGTTTTTCAGGCGAGGTGCATGCAATTCTCGGCGGGCAGGCAGAACTCAGGGGGGGGGGCTGGGGCATTTAAGGGTGATCTGGTAGAGAGATCCTAAAATGTATTCTGGTGGGGGGGATAAATCTATCTATCAATCTGGTAGAGATCCTAAAATGTATTCTGGTGGGGGGTAAATCTATCTATCAATCTATCAATCCAACACATTGTATATTTTTGAACAGTCTGCTGGTTTATTCGCAGAAAGCCAGACCTTTTGTAACAGTTTAACCTTAATTAAACTCATAATACCAATGAGTATTTCATCCCAGAGGAAGTGATTAAACATATTTTCAAAAAATACCATATTTTCCCCTTTTTTTTTATTTACACAGTTACTGAAACACATTGGTTTTCAAAGTAAACTATATATGGAAAATGGATACAAAAAATGTGAACTTCAAAACAATTATTCTTTTATTGATATCGGAACATTATATCAAAATACTTTATCATAAGACTTGTGATGCAAAAAAATCAACAAGTACAACATGTACTAGACTAATACTATGAGAAACAGACCACTATTTCAGGAGCACTAAACTATGCCGCCTCACTTTCAGGAACCCATACATTTTTTCTAAAACTTGTGATGCAAAAAAATCAACTAGTTATGGTGCGTAGCATGATAAGGCGCAAGGAGCTGATTTTCAGTTAAAAATATTCTGGCATTATTTAATCAGCTGAGGGCGTTTCCATTGCCAAAACAACGTGAGCTAATCAACAAGTACAACATCTTCTAGACTAATAGCCTAATTAAGCGACTCATGAAAACGCTGTCAACTTTAACTTTTCCTTGCGCCATATCATGCTTATGCTGCGCACCATTACAAGCCTCTGCCGACTAAAACATGAAGCAATTCAAGAAGAGGCATAGATACAATGGCCTTTTGTTCAACTGTCATTTAATAGACATCTGACAGATTATATCAAGGTTTTAATGAATTATTACCTGGTCATGTTATAACACAGCTGGAAATCGTGGATTTTCTAATAAAAGACTAGCTAGCCTCTTTGACAGACGAAACAGCAGAAATATGTTAGATGCGCTGGTGCTGCATTTTTGGTTTTGTCAAGCAGGAGACGCCCACCCACCAATCAGGGGAAAGAGATTCCTGCAGGAAGGTTGCGCTCGATTTCACTAGCCTATTTGAGCCTGTCCATTAGTGTACAGCATCCATCCTCACATTGCTTGTGTAAAAAAAAACCGGTAGAATAATAGATTTCAGGACGAAACGATAGGGTGGGCTAAGGCAAGTTTTGGGTAGGCTTGAGCCCACCCAAAAAAGGTCTAGCTGCCCAGCTGGTGTAACCGTTGTGAGCGTTATTATAGACCTCTGAAGAATAAGTCCCGCCTTCGAGGCCCCTGGTTCCATCGGTTAAATGTCTATAGGAAATAACATGTTTTTTTGAATGATTGTATATAACAAACTAGGTGGCGAAGAAGTAAAAGTTGCTCTTCGTCGCCAAAAGTATCTTGTTCATTCTGAAAAACGGAGCGGAATTGATATTCTCAGGTGAATGCGTTTCTCTTCCATATATCCACACCAATTAACCACGTTTTTCCGGATTTCCCTTTTGAAAATGTCTATACCTTTTTTGAAATCCAATATCTGTCAGGCGGCCATGTGACCGACAGGACAAAGCAACTTCAATCTCTTCCATAACATGGCTCAGCAACACAAAGGCAGCCTGGTTCTCATTTTAACTTCCACTGTCCACCCGTCTCTTAAAGCCTGATGGCTGTTGGATTATTATTTCCTGTCGGCTGGCGGGCCAATGTCCTGCAGAGGGAAAACATTCGGTCGGACATCTTCTAACGTGGCCTCACAACTACGTTTTAATATTTTCAAACTTGATATTAATTTGGGGGTTGAGTAAGATACAAGCGTGGCTAACACTATAAGTAAACCTTAACCTGTCTCCAGATATTTATTGACTGCTCATGTTTTGTCTCCCCCCAGATATTACAGAACTTCGATCCATTTAGAGGAACTGCCTGGCGGAATGTGGGGCCCATATGTGTTGAATTAAAGTAGTTAAGTCAAAACCATGCACCTTATTTTTGCTCAATATAAAATACTTACTATAATATTGTTTGATTACTGACACAGAGCCACTCGAGTTGGCTGCCATTGAAATATGTTATACAGTTTGATGGTTGCGGCAAGTTGGACGGCCATGTTTATTTCCAATGCGGAATTGTTAAGTCTATATTTCGTAATACTTAATTTAAATGTAATTGGCAATGCTGATGCATTAGCAAAGTGTCGCCAGGCAGAATACCAAGTGGAAGGTCAATGTTGTCCTACCTGTCCAGCCGGTAAGAGTCTCTGAATTCGCTAACTAGCTGTTGAAATCAAGTTATTATGTGTTTGTGTCTGATTAAGCTAGTTTACTAGCTTGAATAATTTATTTTGGTATTCACATTAAATTAAATAGAAAAAAAGTTTACATAGTAATTTGTCTTTGGTCCAACAGGAATGCATGTTAAAAAACATTGCACAGAATTCAGACGTACGTCATGTGCATCTTGCACAGAGGGTACTTTCCAAGATGGCAACAATGGACGTGAACAATGCTTTTTATGTAAACATTGTGATGCAGGTACATTTTCACTTTTCATCCTATTATTTCTAAAACTTCTTGATACTATTACAAATATCAAGGTTTAAGACCCTGATGGCTCAGTGATATGAACCCGTGTCATTTAAAACCCTTTCCCCCTTAAACAAGACCATGACAACATTGACGGAGTAACGGCATGAATGAGACACTTGAGTTTGGATTAATGGGGGTAACAGATGCCTAGATGCCCCTTGAAGGCACTGAGTACTCCCCTTCTTTTCCTATCAAGTTATTCTAATCTCAGTCTTCCTCAGACGACCTTCTCATCCTCTCAGGTTCCTCTGTAACTGTTGTGATTGACAGGTCTTGGTCTGAAGGTGAAGAAGTCGTGTTCATCAACATCAGATGCTGTGTGTGAGGTCCTGGATGGATTCTTCTGTAGTGACTCTAACAGAGGGGGATGTGGGACCGCTCTGAGACACACGGTTTGCAGTCCTGGTCAATACATCAGTCAAAGAGGTTGGTGTCAAAACTCATCTTCTGAATCAATTAAGCCCAGATCTCCTTTTAATAACATTTCTCTATTTCCTTGTTTCTTCTTGGAGCTTCCGTCAAACAACTTTGATCAATTTCAGCTAGATGCTATATTTTATATTGCAGAAGTAAATATCCATATTTTTATATTCCTCCAGGAACAGCAGATAAAGACACTGAGTGCCTTCACTGTACTGATGGAACATTCTCAAATGGCACATCAACGTCTTGCCAGTCCCACAGAATGTGAGTGAATAATAGTTAATTGATCAATACAGTTTGTACACTGATGGCACTTTGAGCAACAAGCCAGTGCATTGGTTTGAATGTTGTTGTTTTTCTATTTTAGTTTTATCCAAAACAGCCTGCAGTGAATTCAGACACAGGTGATACAGGTCATTAGTATCTACCTGTCTATCTAGCTGTAGACCTACAGGAAGGTTGTGGACATTGGGGATCACACCCAGTACCTTTGGACCAGGAGTCAAACCCCCAGTCTACTATCCTCCCCCCAGGATAGGATATACACTACACACCCTCAAACTAAACCTGTTGTCTGGTCCTTCTCCTTTCAGATGTGAATCTGTGGGACTGAAACTGATGAGACCAGGAACTGATTCAACTGATTCTGAATGTGGAGAACATGGTCCACACCCAGGACGAGTGGCAGGAATAGTAATACCAGTAGTCATACTGGGAATGGCTTTAATGTCTTTAATAATCACAGCCATTATTCACAAGAAGAAAAAAATAGGTGATACATTAAACTAACATGTATCATGGTTACATTAAACTAACATGTATCATGTTACATTAAACTAACATGTATCATGGGTTCATTAAATCAACATGTATCATGGTTACATTAAACTAACATGTATCATGGTTACATTAAACTAACATGTATCATGTTACATTAAACTAACATGTATCATGGTTACATTAAACTAACATGTATCATGGTTACATTAAACTAACATGTATCATGTTCCATTAAACTAACATGTATCATGGTTACATTAAACTAACATGTATCATGGTTACATTAAACTAACATGTATCATGTTACATTAAACTAACATGTATCATGGTTACCATTAAACTAACATGTATCATGGTTACATTAAACTAACATGTATCATGTTACATTAAACTAACATGTATCATGGTTACATTAAACTAACATGTATCATGGTTACATTAAACTAACATGTATCATGGTTACATTAAACTAACATGTATCATGGTTACATTAAACTAACATGTATCATGGTTACATTAAACTAACATGTATCATGTTACATTAAACTAACATGTATCATGGTTACATTAAACTAACATGTATCATGGTTTCATTAAACTAACATGTATCATGGTTACATTAAACTAACATGTATCATGTTACATTAAACTAACATGTATCATGGTTACATTAAACTAACATGTATCATGGTTTCATTAAACTAACATGTATCATGGTTACATTAAACTAACATGTATCATGTTACATTAAACTAACATGTATCATGGTTACATTAAACTAACATGTATCATGGTTACATTAAACTAACATGTATCATGGTTACACTAACAAGTATCATGGTTATGCTGAATGATAGTGACTACTTTCCTGACATGTTACTGTCTTGTTTATCTCTGTATAGGATGGATTGATCGACTTCTGAAGGTAAGTGTTATCACTGGTTTGATACAGAACATAATAATATGTGTGATCCTAGCTGGCAGTGGTGGAGTTATTAGATGATGACCTTGTAATGAACCCAATGTTGATATTTTATTCACACTTATATTTTATTGAAGGCAACACGGAAACAGAATAAGAAAAAACATGAGGAGGTGAAGTCGTCAGCTGGTAAGTTCTTATTCCACATGTTTCACTTTGTTAATGAGAAACAGATCATTTATTAATATCCAGTGATTTTCAAGGGTTACTGACTCACACCAAGTCAAATGATATCGCTGTGATTCAAACATTTAATCTAATTGTACCAGAGAGTCAGAGCCTACCTAGCAGAGGGACCAGAGGGACAACACAGGGATATACAGAAATGGCAGTGCCTGTACACTTATACAAAATCAAGTATCCTTACTGTATTATTATTACCGACACTTGCTGTAAACACAACATATGGTTTGACACTAAACCCTTGACACTAAACCCCCCACAATCATTTTTTTTCAGGATGATTTTTCATTTTGTTTCATTTTAGGCAATTTTGAAATTAAAGTTAAGTTCTAATAGCGCATTGCGCCAACATTTTAATTGTAATAAAACAATTTATGCAGTAAAATGTCTGATTTTGGCTAGGTGTATAGTCAGAGTTGTCCTGATCTCAAATTTATCTGCCACTGTCAGACCTTATAGAGCATATTGTTTGCGTCAGACATAAATTAATTTCAATGTAATAATGAGGGACTCTAATTTTCAAATTCTCTAAAATTATACAATAAAAACACACCCTGCAGTCTTTGTATGTACCCTGTGTTAACCCTTTATTTTGAAAACCGGACATAGTCACATGTGGAAAGTCGCTAACTCTCTCTGATCGCTTGGTCGTCTCAATGCATTTGCCATAAAGGATAGACTAGACCCCAAGCACAGAGACAACGCAGCCGCTAGTGTACAGAACCGCTTGGCTTCGGACGCTTCAGAAACCCCGCGGCAGAGTGCTTGTGGTGGCTAGCTAGCTACTCTGCAGCAGCAGCTACTGGTTCTGTTTGTGATGTTAGGCTAACTTCATCTACTCTATTACCGTCCAGATGGAGCTGATGGAGAAGGGACATCTGGTCCCTCATCCACACCTCTCCTCTCTACGGAGCTTGTACGTTCAACCCATTATTTGTGGTCTCTGTGTCATTAATAATAAACTGCTATTTAGTCTTTATTATTATTATCAATGTTGTTGAATGTAACAGTTCCACCTTGTTACTAATTAATTGTAGGTCCTAGTCAAATTGTGTGTGTGTGTGTGTGTGTGTGTGTGTGTGTGTGTGTGTGTGTGTGTGTGTGTGTGTGTGTGTGTGTGTGTGTGTGTGTGTGTGTGGTGTGTGTGTGTGTGTGTGTGTGTGTGTGTGTGTGTCCTCATCTCCACCTGAGAGTACCCAGCTGCAGAGCTGCTCCACTGGGCTTCAGTCTTCAGTGAGTGTTGCTGCATGTGGAGGCTGGCTGTATGTCCTGACTCTCTGCTGCCTTCTCTTCCAGAAACCACTAAAGTCCTGAAGCAATCAGGGACCCACCAGAATATACCATAAATACCCCTGATGGAACTATTGATCATCATGGTGACCAGTCTGGGTCCAGCCCCACCCTCAAGCCCCACACATAATGGATAGGGGTGGGCAAAAATATCGATATGGCAATATATCGCGATACCTTATACCGCGATACGATATCGATATTCAATATTTAAATATCGATTTTTTTTTCAAAAAAAACCCAATTTTTTTTTCGATTTTTTTTTCCAAATAATAAATCATGTTTCAGACGTAAATCCAGTACGACTTCCGCACCTCTGCTCCGCGAGGTGTCACTGTACTGCTACCTCAGACAGTGTGGTTGTACATGCAAATATGTTGTTGTAACTTGCACTGTGTATAAAACCTAAAAGTGGAATCTGATGATTCAACATTGTTTTGACTCAGTTTGTTCCATGAATTATCACTACCAGTCTGATGTACACTCTCTTGATTGTCCAGATGCATAATGAGAATTTGCGTGGTTTCACTGGTGTGTTTATCATCATCATTTGATCAATCCTCACATTATTCTTCCATATGTGGCTCACACAGCAAAGACAAGAGAGGTGTTAATAGATAGTGTGAGGTGTCTGAAGCAACCAGCAGCGTCCACCTGGGACCTCCTGCTCCCTGGGGACGCCCAGTTGGGACTTTGGTGATGGACCTTTGCAGTCCAGCCTCCTCAGTCTGGGTCTCCCCTCCACCTCCCAGTCAGCCAGAAGGTCTTATGTTTGCTCCAAGTCGGAATCAAGCTGCCTCGAAAATCCCAAGTTTCCCAGGGACCGTGTTTCACTATTGATGGATAATGATGTTGCAGAAGAAGAAGTAACGCCAGTTTTAGAAAATCTGGATCCACCTAAAAGTGAATCTGATGACTCAAACTCAGAAACTAGAGGAGGAAATACACCAGTCTGATTCCTTCTGATGCCAGCTTTCACAGGAGAAGAGGCGTGGTGTTAACTGGTTTGTTTATACATCATGTTATTATAAAATGCTAAACATAGAAGATGTTGTCAATAAAATCATGACATGTTTAATATTTTGGCAGTTTGTAAACGTTTTCAAAATAATGTTCTATCAGGTTCTGTTCGGAGACGTCCCCTCAGTGTCACGGAGGCTGCAGCCTGGGCTTTGGGACGCAACCTCGATGATTTATCAGTGAGTCGTGCAGAGACATCTGCTGGCGAAATATGTAACTGGTTTCAGTTTGGATATGACGCAGTTTTAATTTGAGTTTGGTAGGCAACTAGTCTCACTATAGAAAACGCGTCGTCTTTACATCATTGCTAAACTGCTTCTTTTGTTATTTATTGAAGTGGTTGAACCTCTTATTTACAGTATATGGGTTTGAGAATGTGTTTGTAGATTGTAGTAGGCTATAGTGCCGCGCACTTATATGGATCGAATGCGGAAACATGGTTCGAGGTTGAAGGGTTGTGATTGAAGGTATCAAAAGGGTGTTAGTGGATTCGGATGGTTTATCAGAAAAAAAATTTGTTAGGTTGTCCTCAATTTATACTTATGGAAAATACAATGATAAGTAAAACGTCCGTGCCGGGTTGCCACATCCACGGCTTTCGTGAACCGTTTTGCAGTGATACGCGACACGTTCATCTACTCAATTGAGCAATCGATTTCTGAATACGTATCGCAGTAAAACAATGTCCTCTCGCGAGGCGCCATTTTAATTGTAAATGAATAGCCGACATTCAGATGTAGGCTATTGTCTTATCAAAAACGTAGTCCGAAGATCCCCGTGTTCCGTCATCCCTGAGCTGAGCGGTCCGTCTGGTCGACGCCATTCCCCCGATGGTTGGGTTTGATTGTGAACCCGGTCTCGGTCCTCCCAGACCTTGGGGATGCTTTCACACATTTAGATCGGGAGACTCGGTCCGATAAGGGTTGCATTGTCTTGGGTTCGCTCAGCGTCGTGCACACTGGACTTGACAGAACCTCCGAGGGAAACTGTCACAGGGCTTCCTATATTAATTCAATCAACATGAATTGGATAGGCCTATGTATAATCCTGCAAAATATACCAACTTTAAACATAAAATAAAGCACCTTGTTAATAATAGTAAATGTAGGCCTATTTCAATGCAATAAATACATTTTAAATACGAAAAATAAATACGGACACCAAGCAATGACAAGAGATCAGAACAACAGCCAGCGGTAGGTCTTCCCTTCCAGCTATTTCTGTTCACCAATGTGGAACTGAAATCTGTAATATTTAGACCAATGGTCTAACATGGAACAGAGTTAAGTTATATGTTGCAGGAGGCAGGCTCAGGCTCAGCCGAGAGTGGATCAACAGTTTCATGAGGGTCAGAGTAGGCCTACCTATCAACAGGTGAGGCCATCCGCGGATAGACGAATGACGGCTCACTTGACCGCAGTGCAAGGACAAAGTGCAATAGCCTGCAATAGTCTGTATTCTGTCCTGACCAGGATATTGGTAGCCGTCTCCCTACGTATTCAGTCTATAGGGCAACCAACTACATTTATTTTTCGAGATGCTTTAAATAATGCCGATGATCTTCGCGTTGTTTCCTATACCTAGTCCTCGACATGGTAAATAAGGTAAGTCATAATCAGGTTTTATTCACTGTTGGTTTTGAGGATCTCTTGTGTTAACAGTGTGGGGCAAATGACGGATCTTACAAACCTAGACATTTACATTTCAGGGCGTTTAGCAATTAAGGCTAAAAGCTTTATGGGGGATTTTGAGGTAGGCCTATCTCGCTCGTTCAGAAAAACAGCACAATTTCTATTGGCCGTGAAAACTTCTCGTTCATTCAGAAAAAAGGGCAAAATTAATTTTTCCTTTTTAACTTCCGCTGCCTGGTTCTTAAAGTGTTTGTTGGATGATATATTCCTTCAAGATGGAAGGCCGTTTCGGTCGTTTCTTTTGGATTTTTCTGATAATGAATAATGTGCCTATTCAATAAGTCATCTCAATCAACTCACACAGAGATCATTCTGTGTCAATCGATGGCAAC
>OLKM01004574.1:0-21505 GCA_900291075.1 Melanogrammus aeglefinus | reverse complement strand
CATTGCATCTATTAGCCCTGGAGGAAGAAGTATTGCGAGACAGGTGTTTTGATCCGCTCAGAAATAATCAGACAGATAAAGGCCAACAGCGCGGAGCCAGTGCATGTCTTCCAGAATGTTTTGGCGGTGGGAGTTTATCTCGGTGGATGAAGAGGAAGGACTGTCTCTCCGCAACTCGCAGAGACCTGGTGGAGGGACTTACCCCGAACGAGAGCGCACGCTCCACATCGGAATGCAGAGAAGCAAAATTGACTGTGAATCTGAGCGCGCCGATGTTCATTCGGGGCACAGTGATTCTAACTATGCGTGCGTTTAAGGCATCGCTGATTAATTGATGTTGACAATTTCACTGCCAGTCATCCGAACGCGGCTCGCAACATTTCTTTGCAGGCATCTTTCGTTTTGCTAAGCCCCCTGGGCGAATTGAGATGAGCATGTGTCTTCCAGACGGGCGGAGGCAACAGGTCTGCACTTGTTTCACAGGACGCCTGTGACAGCGTACCGAGTGCATAGGCCCTTCGCTCCAGTCCGTGGCATATGCCACGACCCGGCTCCATCAGGCCTTCGGCTCAGGATTAAATCATTCAGAGCTTGAAAGTTTCGATCTGCTTGCTTGTGCGGGGCAGGGGAGGGGAATGCAAAACCAAAAAGTCCTCGCGCACGCATTTAAGCTACTTCAAATAAAACATCGACGATCACTACCATCAAAATGTGAGCGCAGTGTTTGCAACGTCAGTGGAACTCATCCAGTTGAAGTGGCGTGTAGGGGCTTTTGGAGACACTGTTTCACCACCTGATCTTTGATCGAGGCATGTTCGGCCGAATGATTCGTCGGGGATTCTGGTGGTTGTCATGATGACTGGGATCGTGTCAAGTTTAGCTGGCACCTGGAGCCTGTCTAACCCAGCACTCACTGAACACACTTTCTCTAGCTGCAAGAGGGAAGGTCAGCCTGATTGTTTCTCCTCAGTATGGGGCTTGCCGTGCCTCCTATCGGCAGAGCAGCTTCGATAAAGATCCTCGTCTGCTGACTTTAGTGGTGGCCTAACGACACGAGGTGACTGTTTTGGTGACCAGCAAATTATCACCGATTTCCTCTCGCAAAAACTCCAGTGCGATTGTATAATGGCTAAAGTGTGTGCTTGTTTTCCATATGAACGCGCAAGTTTGCATGGCCGCAACGATTCGGTTAGCCAAAACCTCTTTGGCCGAACCCGACATGTGTGCCAGAGCAGTATATGCGCCTCTCGGAACGCGCGACAACATGGAGACCCTATTTTAAGTCAAATTCGGGATCATATTTACCTACGTTTTTTTATTGTGGGCTCCTGCCACGTCTTCTGCCTGACTTCGGTACGTTGAGTATCCAGGAAAGCGAGTTGATTTTTCATGGGCCAACTTGTTCACACGACGCAAGCGAACACACTGGTTAACTGCTAATATTTCTTCTGCATTGGTTTCGCGCCTCCCCTGCGGATCTTTGGCCCCCAGGGGAGGCGCGCCTCACCTATTGAAACACGGAGCTAGAGATTTCAGATGAGAGATTTGTAGAGAGAGAGACAGAGAGCGCGAGGACGAAGAGGAGGGTGAATTGGGGTGCGATAGATTTGGAGAAGGATCTTCAGTTAGAAGAATTTTCGTTGAGGGAAATTTGTATTTTTTGATGAATCTTAGATTGTTAAATCTAGTTCTGGAGTGTGTCTAGACATGAACCAGAGAAAGGAGGGAAAGGGCGATTACTGCCAGTGCAAGGATGGTGTAGGGAATTGGTGAAGGAAAGAAGTAGGTTCAAAGGGGGTAGAAGAGAGAGGCAACAGAGAGGGCGGAAGATGGGAGTTTAGTTGTACGAATAGACTAGTTTTTGTGTGCTTGGTAGTCTCTGTAACTTCGGTACCTGAATGTCATATGATGACCACTGTTATTCTAGAAAAACCGTAGAACACACCACTGGGATCTGTGACATGTGTGGTTCTTGGAGACTCTCATCGCGTCCGAGTGCATGTTGCATGGATCGTTACAACGAGATAGATCAGAGGGGGGAGGTGTTTGAAGAAGGGGAAGGATTCTACGGAACGTAGGGGGACGGGCTTGGGGGACCGATCCCAGAGATAACAAGCAGCAGCGGAATAGTTATCTAAGACTACCAAAAACATCATGAGGCAATTTAGCGTTAAAAGTTGTAGCTGACACAACGCGCACGTTCACAAAAGTCAGGGGTCCAATCGGCGGCAGGTACATTATACGCCTGCACTCATCAAAAGAGGGAGCTGACCCGCGCCCAGAAGGACTCTAGTGGAAAGCGGCGATGAGGTAGGCACAGCGACAACGACCTGACAGGGTCCACAGTAACCAAACATCGAACGCAAATAAATATTCCTTAGAGATGTATGATAACACGACAATTTACTAAAAAGTGATCGTAATATCTAGAAATAATATCGCAATACTTAAAGTTAGACCAAAATAAGTAGATAAAATGTTATCAAAATTCGATTCTGTTATCCCAATGACAAATGTCATTTTAAATAAATGAGAAAATAAAATTAGAAAAGGGTGGTGTGTTGTGAGCCGTCTCTCAGGGCTAGGCGAGGTGGGGTGAGAATCCTCTCCTACTCGGAGCAATAAATCACCTAAGGGGAGGTACTAAAGCATACTTCAGATTAAACAATAAGGATACATTAGGAGAGGTCTGCTTTTCTATTTGATTACGATAAGCAATTTGTGCCAACCAATAACTAACTGTGAGATTTTTTTTATCTTTAGAGTCCAGTTTTTTGTTTTGGTTATTATATACCACCATACCTTTAATACCCAGAATGTGATGAGCTAATTGTTGAGACGAGTTTGCATGACTCATTTATTCTACTAGTTTACTGGATGTTATCGATTGATGTTGACCAACAAAAACTAGATAATTATAGATAATAACTGTTTACTGTAATGGTATAGCAAGTCGGACTTGATTAGCTTACAAACTGTCTGGAAATAGTATGGACCGTGTCCCGGACAGGTATAGGGCATATTAAAGTACGTAAGGATAAATGGGTTTACTTTGCTTTACGTCATTATGCACTCGTGTTGATGTGTATGCATAGTACCGGCGGATAACATGTTGTGCAGCGAATAAGTCGTGATGCAGTTGATGTGGTATGCAGATAGTGCAGTAGGAGTGATCAAAGGTGGACAACATTTCAATGCGGAGCATAGTTAATGATTGAGATCTATGTTCATCGCAATTTGATACCTGAGTGTACGGAAATCGGACCTAGGATATATGAAGTAACTTTATCCGTTTTGTTTTATTGTAAGATCACTGGTTCTGCGAGTGATTTGAACATGCACATTGGTAATATTGACGTTTCTTTTACTCTCTTTGCATTAATATTGGTTTTGATTTTTCTCTTCCCATAGATTGGTTTTAGTTACAGATAATTAGGCAAAGGACTATCACTTTGGTCACACCAAGGCGTGATTAGATTTGCTTATATTTACATGCGCGATGGTTGTTGACATTGCGCAAAGGGGGAGGTATTTGGAGGAAATTAGAAGAAAGGCAGTTTTTTCACGCACCATATTTGAACGCAGGTAATTGATATCCAGCTAATTAGTTGTAAACCGTATGTGGCAAAATGAACAATGTGATTGAAAAACAATCACATCACGGCATGGGCGAATATTCCCCACCTGAGGATCTTATGACATTGTAAGTGGACTATCGTTGACATGTTGTGCATGTAAGTTATCAGTACGATGCAGCAGATGGGCAGAAGCATCCATCAAGAAAGACCAGGAATGCCGCTACACAATAATCGGTGTTCTGAACTGAGAAGTACATTGCCCAGGTTCTGGATTATTCCGGTCACAAACAAGCTCAGACAACGTAGGCGTGTTTATACAAGAAAAACACTCAAAAACAGTGAGTTTGAATCTGACATGTTCAAAATTAAAGACTGGGGCTGTCTACATCTTCATCACAATAGTATGCTGGAGGAGAGAATGGGGCACTCACAACAGAAATACAAATTAACAAATCTTCGGCAAGACTTATTTGACTTGGATTACGACTGACACTAATGAGTTATCGCATGCAAACTCTTCGAGCAGAAACGACGCATTCTAACCCGCATGGAATGCATAAGGGGGTTGACCAATGCCTTCACCTTAACATTTAAGGGTCCCAAAAGGGCTGCCATAGAGTAATTTGGAAATAGAATGAGGAAATAGGTTTGAACACTAACTGCGGGTACATAAGGTTGTCTTCCAGCAAAAGGACAGAGTTCCAGCAGTCGGTTGGGAGGATCCACAAGGGGGTGGGCAGGGACCAAGTTTACTGAGGGAGTGCAGGAGAGCAGTGGAACGAGCCAGGAGGGACAGGACATACAAACGTCACAACGCACGTCAGAGCAGCGCATCCAGGCTGAAGAAGCGTTCTACCTGGTGTCATGGGAAAATTTACACGGTTGTTATGTTTCTTATTCTTAACTTTGTTTAGCTAGTCTGTGTGTGATCTGTGTTTGGAAAAGTCTGCCTGTGGTATATGGTAGTACGTTGCTTATTCTAGACTTGTCTGAACTACTTGTTGTTAGTTCTTGTGATGCAAATCTTTCCTGCCTGCTCAGTTTTAAAGGGGAACAAAGAAGTGTGAACCTTGGCTGTGGTCCGAGTGATCAGCCTCCAGTTGTCGGTCCCGTTCCTTCCGCTGCCTTTGAGAATGTACTGTTTTCGATATATATAACCCAATTCGACCCCTGCTTTTATATGGGGCCTGGTTCCTCTGTCCTGAGGCAGCGGGGGTGATAAAGGGGTCATAAGGCAAGGCGGCAACCCTGTATATCTGGGTGACAGCCTTGATAGAGCTTCAATGAAAAGATTACCACTTCTGGCTAAAACAAAGACTATTTGGTGATGACGCGGGCGGGGCTCCCCTACAGAGCCAACCAGAAGGTGAAATAGAACTCGATGGCTCTAAATCCTCAAGTGGACTTTTCCTGCGAGCCTTTCCTGATAGACGCAGGGCGGTACTCGCGATCTGAGGAACCTCAGATCTATTATTCGTATGTCTGTTGTTGATTATTGTTGATGCATGTTTTCAGCGTTTTTGTTTGTATTATCTTTTACATATATATGTTGACCATTAATCGTACACAGTATTGCGGAGTCGTTTGTACCTTATTAATCTGTCTTAGACGCATATCCTGACATCAGGAAGGTAGGAAACTCCGATAGCAAAGAAGCATTGCCCAGCGACATTTGGGGGGCTCGTCCGGGTATCTAACCTGCAATGATTCTACGAAATAGTGGCTCCAGTTACACGGTTCTCTTAGGATACTGAGGTCCCAAGCTCTACCTTGCCTCCAGGTGACTTAACCAGCTAATGGGTCAGGAAAGAGTGCCTGTGGGGAAGTAGCCAATAGGCGTTCTTTCAGGACGGCTATCCAGAGGAAAAAAGATTTCGAGCAGTGAGATAACCAATACTTGTTTAAGCCTACTTGGAAACTCCGTTAGGTATTCCGGTATATCACGTTAGGTACTGAGTATATTTGAAGCGATACGGCCGCGTTCACATTGTGTGTATTGGATCACGGGCTAGTACCTCCGGTTTCCCGTATACAGTAAAAAAGGTACTCTCTGCTATATGTAAGACAGAAGGCATGTAGGACTCTGATTGCAAAACCGCCAAGGAAAAGCCGTTAAGCGCTGATTTATGGCATATATATAAACAAATAGTAAATATAAGACATACTTTCTGGTGATAATATCGAAATTATGTATTATGTGAACAGTGACAAGCGAGGTTACGGTGATATTTGTAAAGTCTTATAATTTACATAGTGTGAGTGCGGATCTTAAATGGTAAATCTTAGGGAGACTGAATGCATAACGGCCCGCCAAGGTAATGCATGTAGATAGCAATGGTGAGCAGGCTGCTGGAGGGCTTTTACAAATAATGGCATTGACTAGGTTTTCATTGTGAGATGGATTTGCTTAACTTTGAATTACGTAAAAGACAGTTATTGAAATCTGAAAAGACAAAAAAGAGTCTTCAACTCTGTTTGGCTGTGCATTTTATTTGTGGGAAGAGAGGGCCCAGGTGATAAAAATAATAAAATTTAAATCAGCCAGGACAGAGGCGTTAGAGAGTGTAGGGATTTCTTACACCTTCAATGTGCACGCCGAGATATAGACCCGGACCTGGCTGCACCGGCGGAGGACGCGTGCGATTCCCCCTTCAACGTCCACCGTATGTGCGATAGACGCCACAAAGCCGCCGCTCCCCTCATTCGAACCTCATATCCAGGACCTCAAGGCACAAGGGAGAAACCCTGACGGGGCGTCACCAGCGCGACGTAGATCGGCCAGTTCACCTCAGAGCAGGCGTCTTGGCGTTTAGTCCAACGAGTCACTTCAAGCCGGGCGCACGACCACACAACAACAAGCGAAACCCCTCGGGGACCGGGCCGAATGGCATTCTCCCCAACCTCACACGGAGGTGGAATGGGCCAATTCCCCATAGATGCGAGAGTACTAAACCCCAACGATGCAGTACGGGATAATGTTCTTCCGTGCCATTGAGGACCCAAGTTGGCATTAAGGACAATCAGTATGTTGCATCCGGGGGACGCCATCGGCAGTAGAGGGGAATTCCCTCGCTTCTCGGAAAATGGGCCCATCATCCAATCGGCGAAGGGCGCCAAGCAACTGGGGCTCGGTGGGGGTGGGGGGCCGATTCGAGGCGAGCATTCCCAGGAAGGACCAAACGTGAGTGTACATGTTTAGGAATGACCGGCGCGCGCGAGGACGACCACAAGAAGTGGGCGAAGAGACAGGCGCAGAGACGAGGCGAGGCTGCTTCTTCGTTGTGGCCCATGGATCATTGGTTCAACGATTCTCCCAGAGAATTGACAAAGAACAATGGAAGGGCCGGGTGGCGGGTCGCGCAGCCTTCCCGTGAAGTGACTGTGAACCATCCAGGAGGCAAGGTGGAAGGGGGCATTCGCATTGACGGGACGAAGGAGCAGCGCAGGTCCAAGGAGGATATGAGCACCATAACACACCACACACACCAAACACGCTAAATGGTAGGCGCATCGTAACAACGCCACAAAACGCCACATCCAAATGGTGTTGTATGGTTTCTCACCAGCCATACACGACCTGAATCAGCTCAGAATTTAAATTGTCGCCTGGGGGCTGAGCGTTCATTTGCACGGACATAGCCTCACGGTTACCTCCGATGCAGCCCCGTGATCCAAGCATACTCGGTGTTTTACGTGCGCACCAGGGTTCTTTTATTCACGGGACTTGCTGAAAGAGGGACCGGGGGTCAATATCTGACTATTACTGATAACAGACGCACACACGGCCCACCACTGCATGCGAAACCAGTCAGAAATATATGCATACCCACAGATGATTTTGCATTTACTCACACAGAATGTCTCATGATGGAGCAATTAGCGGAGGGTTGAGGGAACTGTAGTTCAAAAGCGGTTTATAAATGCAGCTATGTTGATGGGGCAATTGTTGTTTTGAAATGAGAAGTTCTGCATGTTACCGTAGCTTCTGAGAAAGAGAGAGAAGGGATTCAATAAAATCCCGACTTCAACCCCACATGTGTACTTTGCAAAAACCCGACCCCGACAGGGGACATGGGCTGATTGGGCCCATGGGCTGTCGAAGGGGGGGGGGGGACGCATGTGATAGGACACCAGCAGCCGCATGGTCCTGAGGGAGAAATATATAATATTAATTATATATATTTTTTTTTTATATAGTAGTATAATATGCCAAATTTTGTCCTCCACGGAGAAGAACATCATGCTAAAAATAAATAAACAAAAAAATAATTATATATGTTATATTCTTTACGGCGGTGGAATGTAGACGTCGGTAGATAATCAGTGATAATCGATTATCCAATTCTATCACAACCAGTTTAATGGGTCCAACCATATCACACAGGCCATGACATGACTTCCGACTGACCCGGACTGACCCCGCCGACTGACAACGTGACGGGGAAAACAAGTGTGGTTGCCTAATATTGTGAAAAAATGCAGCTTTCTTTTTATATTATGATATTTTGTTAATGTTTTAATGGCCAAAATTGCAAGGTGATTAACGAGAATATGAGAGAGATTGTAAGAAGTTTGTGTTTATGGAAGCGCGGAAAGAGATAGATGACGAATGTAGCTAAGCAGACACAAGATAAGGAAGGGGGTGGGAGAGAAAGATAACCCATCTGCATCTCTAGTTTTATTGTCAAAATAGATCCAGCACCGACCTGGACAACCGCTCCCCTCTCCTCCTTTGCAGTCACTGCCACAGTGATACCAGTATCCCAGAGTGCAAATACCCCACGTCACGACTCCCTCTTCATCAAGACGTTATGAAGTTACAGACCATGGGAAGGCCACCACCTGAAGAGCTACGGAACGGTCTGCTGGACGACATAAAGGAGACAGTCCAAGCAGGACAACAGCACCAGAGTGTGGTGCTCCATGGTGCCTGTGGTAGCCACAAGGAAGTTGGCCTGACAAAGAGCCAAAAGGAGGGTCCCAGGGAGGGGAGGGACGTGGGACGGCACTTCAGAAGGACAAGCCCCGTGATGTGTGATGAGAGGCAGGAAGCAGAGAGAGAGGTGGAGGCGTGTCCGGCGCGGATGGAGAGAAGAGCAGCGTGTACGGGAAGTTATCGCACTAGACACAGGCATTCACGTATATTACAAGAGACGAGATTCTACAAGCAGTAAAGTTGAAGGTTAAAAGAATGTTATTAAAAAGTAATCCACAGCAGATTGACACACGCAACCATTGTGCGTAACCACCCTCGGGTGGTGGGGACAGCAGAGAGGGAAATGGTCGGTAGAGAACAACGTCTACGGGTTAAACAAGCCAATGCAAATGCAGATACAGCCAAGGAAGGGCAATCGCACGATACATGGATTACTATCGGAGACTGCGCCTGGAATACACAAAGTGGTTGAACCGTTTTCAAGTCCTGTGGATCACACAACAAGGTAGCTAAGAGTGCTACCCGCGACCCGACGCAGCCACTGCAATCCGGCACCATCACCAACAACAAAGGTCACTTCCGACCCAACCCCCCTTGGCCGTCACCCCAACACTGAAACCAGGGTGAAGTGCTGGTAACTCACCCTTACACACACCACACATTCACATCAGACCCAGGCCAAAAGACTGTCTCTGGCCTGGGAGAGATGGGCCAGAATCAACACTCTTTCAGAATGACACAAGCTGGAACCGCTATCTTGATGGGATTGATAGTGTGATAGAAGTTTCATTTTATTTTATCCAGGTGATGTCACAGTGAATTTTGTACCACCTTCCTGTAAAAGCGACGGTGGTATAAACTTGATCTATCTGTACTGGGAGGCCAAGATAGGACATAGTAGATTGTGAACATATGCATGTTGTGATTAAGTCATCATTTTAATCCTAAGGGTTGCATGAATTTTTGTGATTATAAATAATCAAAGGGGGATTGTGATGGAAAATTTACATGTTGTTAGTGTTTACTTATTCTTAACTTTAGTTTACTATTTCTGTGTGTGATCTGTGTGTTGGAAAATCTGCATGTTGTATTGTGTTGCATTTTCTTTATGTATGAACTACTTGTTGTTAGTTCTTGTGATGCAAATCTTTCCTGCCTGCTCAGTTTTAAAGAGGTCAACCAAAAGTGTGAACCTTGATGTTCGCGAGTGATTAGCCTCAGTTGTCGGCCCGTTCCTCTCCTCTCCTTTGATGTAACTGTTTTCGTATATATATAACCCAATCTGACCTCTTTTATATGGGCCTGTTCTCTGTCGCCCTGGGCAGCGGACGTGATAAAGGGTCATAAGGCACGCGGCAAACCTGTATTTATGACACCTTGAGAGGCTTCAATCAAAAGATTACCATCTGGTAAAACAAAGACTTTTGGTGGATTGACGGGGCGGCTCCCCTACAGAGCCCAACCAGAAGTGAATAAGAACTCATGGCTTCTAATCCCTCAGTGGACTTCTCCCTGCGAGCCTTCTGATAGACGCAGGGCGGACTCCCATCTGAGGCCTCAGATTATTATTGTCTGTTGTTATTATTTGTTGATGCATGTTTCAAGCGTTTTTTTGTTTTGTATTATCTTTAACATATATTATGTGACCATAATCGTACACAAGTATTGCGAGTCGTTTGTACCCATTATCTCACTCTGTCTTAGACGCAATATCTGACATAGGAACGGTAGGAACTCCGAGACAAAGAAATTGCCACGAACACTGGTATCATCTCAACCACTGCACAAGAAGCCGCTTCAACCAATAGAGCAGGGATGATTGTAGCGAGAGGTGTGTGAGGAGGAGTCAGCTGCAGAAATGCCTGGGGCTGACCAGCTACCCCAGGACCAGAACCCAGCCGAGGCCAGGAGCAGGGTCCATGATGATGATGCTGATAATGGGGAGCCTGTTCCTTAATCCTGCTACGGGTTGGGTCAGATTCCACTGGCCAAGGACAGATCCGAGGAGGAATTGAAACTTACGGAGACAACACCGACCCGGGAAGAGGCCAGGAATCAGGGACTGGTATTTGAAGGAAGCCTAAGAGAAACACAGGACAATCCGGCCCCAACTCATTTAGAAATAGCCAACAAGGAAGAGAGAATGGTCTTATATGCTCAGATGCCACCGCAATACCAACTTAATGAACTTGTGTTTACTGTTATGTCGGGTAACCAGTCACTATGTGCTTTCAACTTTCTACCAGAATTATAAACAAGCTCAGCGAACAGTCAGTGTAGAGTACATATTCAAGCCTGAACTTGATATGGTATGTTTTAACACGTAAGGTCAAAGAAACCATGGAGTTACAACAGCGAGTTTAAATTGAACATTAAGGGATATTTACTTCTTAAAGCGAGTGTCAGAAAGAACGTTTAATCTTACATTAGAAAAGGAGACCCTTGTAAAATCAGAAATCAACCGGGAAGAATCGTTGAACTTTAGCAAAGCCAATTCACTAACATCTTCAGATAATGATAAAGTAAATGTATCCACAGCTACTGATAAAATAGATCAACCTCCAGTTGGAGATACTGGGAACGATTCATTGGTAACCACTAACAGATAAAACTCAACTCTAGATGCACATAAGATAATAAAACTTCTATATCGGGTATTTAGCACAACCTTTAGCACTAAATGTAACTCCAATTAGAGAAATAACAGTCATGAGTGATCCAATAAACAAACTGCAACAAATGGTACAGCAGCTACTGCTCAAAGTAAGATGAACTAACAACAATACTAACAAAAGATAGAGGCGACCACAATAATAATATCTACAGAGGATAATATAGAAACACCTTTGTCACCGCAATATATCAAGGTCAATTTCAGAAACTGTTTACAACTAGGAATTCTTAACATCGGCACCAACTGTCTCTTGAAGAGACTTTGTAAGAGCAGACAACCATCAATAAAATTATTTTGCCAGAAAACTTAGAAAACTAATTAACCTACTAAAACATTTAAGAAAGAGAAATTCAGGGACTGATGATCAGGGGAATGTTTGGATGGTGGACGCAAGGTTTGGGGTATGGGGAATGTGCTGACCAAGGATAGCATAGTTGCTGTCAATAGTACTAACAGTGGTAGGATTGGTTTTTTGGTTGTTGTATTCCATAGTCAGATTCTGTAATAGCGTCCGAACTTTCCAAAGGAGATGGCCCTCATGGTGACCGGTATAGGATGAGTCTGATGATTGGGAGAGGGAAGCTCTATGGGGAGTTAGATTAGAGTGAAAACCAGAGAGGGAGACCGGAGATGTGGGCATCAACATCGTCAGGAGGTCTTGGGTCAAGCTGGTGACCTCTCCATGTGAAGCTACAGCTTCCAAGAACAGCATAAACAAATGGACAATGGACTAATGGGGTTCCAGGCCTGATGGTTGCAGACAGGAACAGCAACCACAATGCCCAACCCCCAACACACACAGCATACTGGTACATAAAGATAATCAGCGTTATCTGGATCTATGCAGGCTTGCAGACAATCTTACTTTTTTTTTTGTATTATTTTACTATTACTTACTAACTATTATTTTACTATTATTATTTTACTATTACTATTATTTTTTACTTTTTGACATGTTGTTTTTGAGTTTCATATTTTCTGTGTCACATATTTTTGTAGTTAGTGTTCATTTCAATGGCATGCTGAAATGCTGTTATGTTATGCTTTATGATAGAATTTTTAGTTAGACATTTGATATAATTGTATATGTTGAATATATTGTGGTGTTATGATTTAGAAGGTGTTGTATTGGTCCGGTTGATCCAGCTTGGCATGGCGCCAGGGGGTCTGAGGTCAGACAAGTTGGAACACCCCTCCTTCCCTGAGACGGGGAGACACGGCGGTCAATGTGTGTTGACCTCAGGGCCTGGTGTTTTAGATTAGTGTTTGCCGGCCCTTTCATAGAGAGGGATCATGACGTATTGTGGGCGGAAACCCCAAATGAGGGACTGCTCTGAACTTGTGGATAAACCAGAGACCTCGATCCGATTGACCCGTCAATGCTTTTGCAAAACACTTCGGCTTGTTGTTTGCTTTTTTAAAAACGATAAAGTCTTTTTGTCATACTCAACCCGGACTCCTCAGTTACTTTTAATCTCTAGTTAGTTAAGAATTAGATCGTGGTTTTATTCCACCACAATGCTAAATAACATGTAATTTGTCAAAAATCTCCATCGGGAAGCAAATCTATAGCTGGTCATTATTGATAAAGGCCTCCAAAATCGACAGCTAATAACTACCCCGAAACATATTCAAATATGATCATGTGTGGCACTGTTGCAATCGCCTCGAAACGTAGATGTCAAAGGACACCTTGTTTTCCCCGTTACGCCACCGGGAAGATATTTTCATACTTCTAATGGATTGATTCATATTTTAAGGCTCTCGCAGTGGGGCTTTAAGCGGCTGCAGCAGAAGAGTTTAGACGAAAGATGATATCAAGACATTTATAGAATATTCCCATTCACATTAGGATTCTTCGTCATAACTATCCAACCAAACATCCTTCACATTCACCGAAGCTTATAAAAGTCCAGCCCCCCCCCCCCCCTTCCTGCACTCGGGGTCCGACTGGGCCAAGTTTCGGTGCGGGGCTCCGAGGAGGCCCTAGAATTCGGTATTCAAATTTCAGGGCGGTAGAACCTTCCTATCTCAAAAACTGTTTTTCCACCACATTCTGAACCATTAGGTCTTGCAGGCTACACTTCTGAGGGGCTTTGTCCAAATAACAGTCCATTTGGGAAAAACTTTTTTTCTCTAAGGGCTAGAACTCCAAATCTCGGATATGTCGTTCTCATGACCCGAGGAAATGTGTGTAAACATTTTAGCATCCCTAGCTATCTTGAAAAGACCGGAAAAGGGGCGTGACTTCCAACAGTAGAGTAAATCTATAAGACAGAGGTTAGTTTCTCGTCCCCATTTCTTGTGGGATGGAGGTGTACATTAAGTGGCTTAAGGTGTGCAGACCTAGCTGGCCTGTGGCCACGTTTTTGAAGTCTGGGGTCAAAAGGTCAAAAGGAGCCGGCACCACGCCGCTTATGAGATAACAAAAAGTTAATGTGTATTTCTCTCATAACTTTTTGTCATTATTCAAGGGAGGCCTGATTCTCAGAGGTGGTGCTTGTGGACAGTAGGGGTGTACATTAGACATAAATAGGAAGCAAACTCAGAAGGAGGACTGACCTCTCACACATATTTAATTAATTGTTTCAAATAACCCTGCATCGTTAAATCAATGAGCTTGGCGTTTTGCTTTCAAAATAGGTGATAGACGAAGACTAAATTGCAGAATATAAAAACATCAAACATGCCTTTTAAGGATACCGTGGATTTTTAACCATCGGACCCTTTACGACAAAAAAACAACACAATTGACGGCAGCTCCTCTGCCGCGTGGTTTTTAGAGCTAGCAACCACCATAGCAACCATGGCAGTCAAGTGACGTGAACGCAATAAAACGTAATCACGGACAAAATACGTTTTTCAGACAAACGTAATTGAGAATGCCGAATATTTCTCTGGGAAGGGAACGTAATCTTGCTGAGATAGGGTTGCTCTGTCAGTTGTCAAACAAAGCGGACGACCTCAGCTACCCAACACTGATCAAAAAAATTATTGTTTCTCTCAATCAAAGCACACAACAGGACAACTGATGTCCATAGCCTTAACCCATGTTGTGTAATTAACAAGGACACGTTGGTGTAGTTGTGTTGAGTAATGCACAGTCATCGGGTCTTCCGTTAGCCAATGGGATGAATGCTCATAGCTTCAGATATTGCCGTGGAGGGATTACATTGTAATGAGTTGAAAACCCCATGCGTCAAAAAAAGAAGCACAAGGATACCCTTTTGCATCAGACGCTGAAGCCAAAGTCACTGACCGTTCATCAAAAATCAACGCACTCGGAGTGAGAATGTGTTGATTCTGTCCCCTGTCAGATTATCATCCTCCAAGTGCTATGGATGCCTGTGAGATATTAAAAATTATATGAGAAAAGTAGAAATTTGTTGTGCAAATGCAGCCTACAGTATGTCACTATGAATAGCCTATCCGTAGCCTACATGTTTCCTGTTTTGAAATACAGACGTGAAGGGGATGATGTGGTCCTTTTTTAATTCACTGCCCATGTTTAGGGAAAGGACGTCTAATGTCAAAAAAATATTATTTTGTTTTATCACCTATTGTCTGTACATTAGGCCTAAATGTATTGTATGCTCTTTGTTATTATTGGGTAAATAAGTGTTGCTGTAGCCTATATGAACTACGTTTATCATTATTATTTAATAGGCTAATTAATAGACGAGATGGTACATTAGCCTACGTAAGTGGGTCCCAGAGGATGAGGGGCTATGGCACAAAATAGTTTGAGAGAGGCTGGTCTAGAGTAGAGGAAACGTTCGTGTTTTTCTGAGAAATTTTAAGTATATCAATAAAAAAAATCCCATCATGGGAATTAACTTCCGGTCTACGCATTCGCAGTTCAGCGCCACATTACTTGGTTATTGCATTCAGCAGGATATCATTGTAGCCCTGCGTTAAAATTAAAATTTATTTGTGTTATTACCTTACCTATAGTCTATGGTTAAAATACATTAACATAACATGAATGTTTAAATGCCCCTTTTCTGGGAGGCTTGGCAACGTACAGCGTGGTCTGGTCAACGTACAGCGTGCAACCGAAAGATGGGTGCGCGCACTGCACGGGAAAGAGACCAGAGACTTCTTTCTCAAGAAGACCATGGCGGGGCGAAAGACGTCTCAAAGGACATCTGCAAACTTTGAAATCAGTGATTCTGATGATGACGATGACAATGAAGAAATATCCAAAGTTATTAGGAATCTGGATGCTAAGCTTCAAGAGAAAGAGGTAAAGTAACAATCAAGTTACTTAACGTTAGTTGCCTGAATAATATCAGAATCAATACTTTCAAATCAACTGACTATTTTTGGCAAATGTACGACGGAGTATTAGGGCCACACATGAAGATTTTTTTTTTTTTGCCGTGACGAGATTAAAGTCGACACGTCGACTTTAAAGTCAAAATGTCGAGATTAAACTCGAAATGTCGAGAATAAAGTTGAAATATTATGTCCACTTTAATCTCAATTCGTACAGTTGAAATTAGTTGGGAGGGATAGCAACCGCTCCACGGGCCTGCACTGAATCCAATGGCTTGTGTAGAAAATTTGGTAAAATTGCATTTCAGAATCGGTTTTAACATGGGAAATGGGCAGATACAAGGATACTATAGTCGCTATATTGTTTGGATGGAGGCCTACACCACAAACAATGACACCAGGGTTATTGCCGACCTCATCCGTGTCATCCGCTGCACGCTTGGGAGGATGCCCTGCGTGCTGACAGAGGAAAACGGACGCGTCGAGATTAAAGTCGATATGATGTTTCAACTTTATTCTCGACATTTCGAGATTAAAGTCGACATGAAATTTCAACTTTATTATCGACATTCGAGTTTAATGTCGACATGTTGACTTTAAAGTCGACGTGTTGACTTAAATCTCGTCACGGCAAAAAAAAAAAAAAGAATTCTTCACGTGTGGCCCTAATACTCCGTCGTACAACCCAGGAGTCTAATGTAACGTGCAATCTTTCCATCACCTATATAGAGCCGTGAGCCGGCGCTTCAATGGCGAAAACGAGACCAATTTGGGAGGCTGATTGGAAAGAGTCACGGTTTATCAAAAAGTATGTAAATCAAAATCCTACTGCATCACTTTTTTTTAAACTTTATTTTTACATTGAAATCTTTAAAGACAATTCTTGTCTTCCTAGTGTACTCCTCCACACGTCAGACACAGTCATCAAATATTGGTGAAGAACATGTGGAAGACAGCACAGGTAATCTCTTCTGTCAGAATCACTTTTTTGCGCCAGTTTTTCCTCCATTCAGTGTGTGTGTGCGTGCGCGTGTGTAGGCCTATGTGTATTTTTCGTATTGTGCAAAGTGAATTTCGAAATTAGGAATGCAATATTTATTCAAAGCCCACACTTTTGGTGACATGTATGTATGAATGAATGTGTATGTGTTGCTATGCAGGCCCATCGACCTCTGAGTTGCAAGAGACCCACAACATGATTGGTAAGCAATGCATATATTTTAAAATGATAAAGCCATCATAACTGCACATTTTTTTGGGATAATATTATCCAGTCAATTAATTAATCTGTGCTAGTGCTTTTTCCATAAGTACGGTATTCAAAACCAACCTATAAGTGAATATCACAATATTTTTGTTGGTTTACAATTTAAGAAATTGAATACTTTTCTTTTCTAAATGACATTTTGGTTAAATAATCATAAACCTTAATTTCGAAAGATCAGATTGTTTTCTTAAAGCAATATAGGTGAACATTAATCATACCTTCAGGTTTGCACAATGTCACTCAGTGCTTTTATTAGCCACATAAAATGTACAGTATATGTGGTTGTAGTGGAAGCCTCACAGCCCTTTTGGAGTCGGTCAGATTATTTAATTTCCATCTGTCTGCCTCTCTTCCTGTTTCATTTTGTAGTACTTGTACTTTTGTACAAGTACTGGCTTTTCCGCCAGTTTTCCTCACACCTGTTTTTTGTTTGAAATAGGTCTTGGCCTACTGTACCCTGTGTTCCCACTTACCCTCTGCCAGATTGTCATCGTCACCATATTGTAAATAACTGTAATTATCCTAATTTCCCAAGACCTTCATATACAGGAGCTGCAGCAAATGCTCGATACAGTTGGGGAGGATGTTGCCGGAGGCTCCACAGAAGTCTCATCCTCTTCATCTCAAACATGGAGCGTACGTCAGGCATTATCGGGAGAAAGATGGCGAAATGCTAGACCTCAGCTTCTTGAAGCCATGCTGGAAGCAGGAAGGGTCCCGAAGGGCTTTTGCCAACTGTGCCATGTTAAAGAGGCAGTCATTAGCTGCACTGACTGCCTGCCGAAACACATGTTGTGCTCTCAGTGCGACATCACTGTACATCGGCAATACAGTTTGCATAACCGATCTTCGGTTTCCGGGAGCAGTCACAGAGCCCTTCCTCCAACGGATATCTTTGTCCATGATGCGAGTGGTGAGCCAACACTGGGCGAAGAAGGTATTTATGTGTATTCACTTTTTATGGAATAATTTTCCAATCATAATGTGAGAGAAGTAACCAATATCCCTCTCTTTTCGATAGTACGTCTCCTTCCATTTGCGTTGCCCAAAAGCATTTGCAGCTGTAAGGCTGAAAATGTGTCAGTCAGTGGTGGGCAAAAAATTATCTTGGTCAACATGAATGGTAACATATCTTTGAATACTTACATAAATGAACATGAATTTTCTTACTATATATATTTATATATATATATGTATATATATATATATATGACTTCATCAGATCGAGTCAGGTTGTTGTGATGCGTCTAGTGTGTTGGTGGAGTGTCCAGTGCATGTCACTTCTCACTGTCAACCCTCACCGCTGGCTAGCAGTAATGTGAAGGGGGGAGCAAAATGCATAAGCCTCTCTCTTGCCAGTATATAGCCTCTCTAACAGCAAGCCCTATGTAGTGCCTCCACGCGGCGACACACGGTAACTGGGTACAGTACGGACCCTGGCTAAACTACAAGGGACTCGGAGGAGGTTGGCCCCTAGACGTGCGGTACGCAGGCCCACCGGTGTGTGGACATGCCCTGGTGCCCACGAACCAGCCTCCAGCTATGGGTTAAATAGTACCACTGCCCAGTGGGTGCCTTGGGAGAGGAATGGGCTAAGGGAGTCAACCCCTACAGAAAATCAATCTTCCTTCGGGTTGGTGTCAGGAAGGGCATCCGGCCGTAAAAAGTTTTGCTCCAAATATTCTCAACATGGCTGGACAAACACAGAAGAGGCGGGGTACAGCCTTAAGTACTCCGTGGGCATTTTCATCAGCCTACGACAAAAAGAAGGATGAAGAAGGAGGCCAAACCGCAGGTAGTTTATATGACGGCCATCGGCCCGATGGACTGCGGGGAAGCCTGAACCGGATCAGAGAGGAGCAGGAGGTACATGTTAGGGTGGGCTACATGGAACATCTGTAGCATGTCGCGCCGATCAGGGGAGGTGGTTGAGGCTCTACACAGGAGAAAGGTGGATTTCTGCTGTGTTCAGGAGTCGAGATGGAAGGGAGGAAGGCAAGGATGTTGGGTGTGAAGGGTAGGAGGTACAAGTTCTTCTGGCAAGGCTGCAATGAAGGGACTGGTGGTGTTGGAGTACTGATAGCTGAAAAGTGGACAGATCAAGTGCTAAGTGTCAGCAGGGTAAATGAGCGGATTCTCTTTGTGAAGCTGATCATTGGGAAGCGCCTGACAAATGTGGTCGCAATCTATGCCCCTCAAGTTGGCAGATGTCAGGACGAGAAGGATGCGTTCTGGGACAAAGCCATCTTGGTGCTATCAGGGATCCCTCAGAATGAGGCCATCATACTTGGAGGTGACCTGAATATGACACGTGGGACGGGATGTCAGGTGGCTTTGAGGGAGTCCATGGTGGACAGGGCTATGGCACTCGGAATGCAGAAGGAGAGAGGATTCTGGAGTTTGGAGATGCACTGGAGTTGGTGCTGTGCAACACATTCTTCAAGAAGGACGAAGCCAAACTCATAACATACAGTTCTGGCGGCTGCCAAAGCACCATAGATTACATCATGGTCAGAAAGGAGGACCGTGCTCAGGTCAGGAACGTCAAGGCAATTCCTGGAGAGGAGTGTGTGTCTCAACACCGTCCAGTCATCGGAGACCTAACTCTGCGAAGCAAACGGTTGGGGGCTAAAAATAACCTACCCAAGTTGAAGCTGTGGAAGCTACAGAAGGAAGATAGCAAAAACGAGTTTAGGGAGAAGATCGAGCAAAGAGCTGAAGTAGTGGAGGAAGTGATGGAGTCGGGTGGTGTGGACGGCAAGTGGCAGGCAATGAAGAAGGCCCTCCTTGAAGTAACAGAGGAGGTGTGTGGGTGGTCAAGGGGCAAAGCAAGACAAAGAGAGACGTGGTGGTGGAATGAAAGTGTTGAAAGGGCTGTGAACGAGAAGAGGCGGTGCCATAAAGTATGGAAGAAATCTAGAGAGGAGGCAGACCGAGTGCGGTATGCAGAGGCAAAGAGGGCGTCACGGACAGCAGTGTGGGAGGCCCAAGAGACCAAGAGGAAGGAATTTGCAAGTGAGCTGGAGAGTGAGAAAGGGCAAAGGAGCTTCTTCAAGATCGCGAAGCAGATGGTGAAGGAGAGGCGTGATGTCACCGGTACAAACTGTGTCAAGGACGATGATGGCAACATCGTGACAGACAACAGAGGAGTGAAGGAAGTATGGCGGAGGTACATGGAGAAGCTGCTGAATGTGGAAAATGACTGGGATGGAGAGGTGGGATGCGAAGAGGTGGAGGGCGAATGCTGCCCGATCATGCACACAGAAGTGGCGAAAGCCTTGAAGGCCATGAAGGATGGAAAGGCAGCTGGACCATCTGGAATGGTGGCAGAAATGCTAAAGGCGGCAGGAGATGTCGGTGTGCAGTGGATGACTGACCTGTGCAACAGTGTCATTTCTGAGGGGCACATTCCAGAAGACTGGACAAAAAGCATCCTGGTGCCACTATTCAAGGGGAAGGGTGATCCACTCGCATGCGGGTCATACAGGGCAATAAAGCTGCTGGAGCATGGAATGAAACTGCTAGAGAGGGTGTTGGAAAGGAGGGTGAGGTCACAGGTAGAGGTGGATGAGATGCAGTTTGGCTTCATGCCCGGAAAAGGTACAACAGATGCAATCTTTGTCACCCGACAGATGCAAGAGAAACATCAGGAGAAGAGGAAGCGGCTGTACTATGCTTTTGTTGACCTGGAAAAAGCATTCGATAGGGTACCAAGAGAGGTGGTGAGGTGGGCCCTAAGGAAGTCTGGCGTGGGGGAGGGATTGGTCAAGGCAGTGATGACTCTCTACTGCAAAGCTTGCACTGTAATTAGAACGGGAAGTGGTGATAGTGATGGGTTTGAAGTAAGGGTAGGGGTGCACCAAGGCTCAGTACTCAGCCCACTGCTGTTCGCAATTGTGATGGACGTTGTATCCAGGGAAGTGAGGGATGGACTACCATGGGAGCTGCTCTATGCTGACGACCTGGTACTGATGGCCCACAGTCGGGAAGACCTAGCAAAGAAGCTAGTGGCCTGGAAGTCATGCTTGGAAGTGAAAGGGATGAAGGTGAATGCGGCAAAGTCAAAGGTCATGGTCGGTGGTGGGGCCTGGGAGTGTTGCCGCAGTCAGGAGCATGGCCATGTGGAGTTTGTGGGAAGGGAGTGCAAAATAACTCCATCCAGTGCAGGGGCTGTCAGAAATGGGTCCACCGGAGATGCAGTGGAGTAAAAGGCAGCCTGTCAGCTGCAAGTGATACCTTCCAATGCAAGCGGTGCAGGGGAGAAGTTCCGCAATCAGACACAGCCGAGCAAGAGGGGCTTGTGGTAGGGGGGGAGACATACGAGGTGGTGGACAGTTTCTGCTACCTCGGTGACATGCTCAACGCTGATGGGGGGGTGGACCTAGCGGTGACCACAAGGGTGAGAAGTGGATGGAAGAAGTTCAGGGAACTCATGCCCTTCCTAACATCCAAGGCCCCATCCCTGAAGATGAAAGGTCAAGTGTACTCGGCCTGCGTCAGAAGTGGCATGACGTACGGAAGTGAGACATGGGCCCTGAAGGTGGAGCATGAAGAAAAACTGAACAGAGCAGAGATGAGGATGATCAGATGGATGTGCGGTGTGTCGCTAAGGGAGAAAAAGACCAGTGCAGAGCTGAGACAGAAGATGGGAGTGGAGGCTATAGTGGATGTGGTGAGGAGAGGCAGACTGCGATGGTATGGACATGTAGTCAGGAAAGAAGAGAACGACTGGGTGAAAAAAGTAATGTCGATTAACTTGGAGGGGACAAGAC
>OLKM01004573.1:0-21514 GCA_900291075.1 Melanogrammus aeglefinus | reverse complement strand
TGTGAGTACAGGCCTTCAAGCTCCTCATCACTTGCAGGAAAAGGTATGCTGATGACAACAAAATGTTTGACTATTCAATAAAAGGTTTTTAGGGGTTTACCATAGAAGGAAATAGGCTATTAGGCTTTTTCTGTTTTTTTATCATTATTCTCTGTCCAAAGTGAGAGAAATGTGGTTGTACATAAGCAGGAAAAGTTAGATGTATGCATAATTTATTAAAGCAAAGGTGGTTTGATATGGATTTTCGCTTTAACTTATTGTTGCGTTAGTGGATAGAAATGTATTATTTATTTAACCTTTTTGCTGTAATAAATGGAAATTCGTTACTCATATCCTGTGAATAAATATGATGCATTGCAATATGATAAGGGAGGGTTGGGGGATGGGTTGGGATGATTGGTAAATAAAATATTATTTCTGGAATGATCTTAATCTATGGTTGTGCTTGTTCCTTGGTTTTCTAGTGTTTGTTGACGGATTTAGCATGTTGGCTCTGTTTTTAGCTTTATATTTCGAATTTATGGAATTTAGATGATGTATAGGTCGGCCCACACCAACGCGTTGCTCGCGATTAGGGGGCGTTTGGTGGAAAAAGGCATTTTTTGCATTAGGGAACCATTGGTATTGGTGCGTCTACACGCGTTGAAGCGTTGCGTTGGGGGCAGCTAGACGCGGCATTTGTCGCACATAATTATTCGTGGAGGATTAGGTCACGCATGCAAAGGAGGTGGCATCATCTGACACCTAATATGAAATAGGTAGAACAACTATGTGAGCCGTAGTTGGTATATAAAGTGTTGTAGCTTCCAAGTTAAAGCAACTGTTAGCGCCCTCTGTATCCCGATGTTCACAAGAATTTTCTTTTAGGTGGCTTAAAGGCCTCACCTATACTCAATAGGTTGAGCATGATGGTACGTGACTAAGTGCCAGATTTACAGCGGGTTGCGTGGTTCAGTCGAATGTCAGACCAAGTCATGGGACTGATATGGATCACTTTTGGGTTCTTACAAATTTGCTCGCTCTCGCCAATACATAACACGGGAATCGTAAAATAAATGGATGGCATGTGCATATCAGCACCGGAGTTAGTTATAATAAATACGTCAACTGTGTTTTCGCAATTTTTCTCGAAGATATTCGTGATTATATGTTGAGCCCACCACGGGGCTCATCCGATGGACATTTACAACTGGGCCATATTATACAAATTAACAAACCCCCAGGCGAGAACTATGCGTATACTTCCGCATCGCAAGTGGTAGCAGCACAAGCCTGGTATATGCAGCTGTTCTTAAGTGTAGGCTGTGGACTGGATCAAGGGGCCCCAGATGAGTAGATACTTCTCGTCACTCCAATAGCAAGTGGCGAAAAGGAACCTTGTGTCTCCCGCAAAAAAGAGGTACTGGATATCAACTCAAAGGTCCCATATTTCTTTTATGCCATGCCACTAAAAAAGTAGTTTCTCTTTTTCAAAACGCAACCCTCAAGCGTTTAACTTAGCCGCTTTATGTTATTATTTATGTGGCAGATAAGAGAGCGCAGCTGACAGGAGTCGCTAGTAAGATGAACAAACGTTATGTTCAGGCATTCGAGAGGGGCTTGCCGGCTCCGTTACTTCTCGTGTCAGATGGTTTTTCTTCTTACTTAACATGACATACGTTGATTGTTTTGAGTCACTGTGGTGACTTGTTGTTTTATCACTAAAGTGTGTTTTAGTGATAAAGGGATTTTATTAGGACTGTCATGCTTGGTTGCTCAATGTACTTCACGTTCTCTGCTTGCGATCAGTTGCGATTCCATGTGTTGCATCCATTTATTCAAATATCAGACAGAAGACGGGTTGCCATAACGGCGGTATCATTTTCAATAATACTGATATGTAATAACTTAGTGCTAATAAAAACATTTCAGCTTGCGTTAGTCGCGGTTACATTCATTCTCTCCGTTATCCTATGTGTACATGGCTTGGGCCGGAAGGCGAGTGACATATGCCAATCTATTTAGATCCAAGTACGTGGATTATCACGCTGATGCGTATAACTTCCGCTTTGGTGGAATCATTGTGACATGTGACATTGCCGGTTGAATAACGGTATTACCTTGGGAACACCGGATGATGGAGGACCGGTAAGTTCAATCTTTCATACAGTCCTTGAATAAATTCTCTCCAAAATCACGTTTTCTGACGTTCACAGACTCACTGAACATCATTCCATTACAGCCCGCTCCAAACTGGACAAGGGATACAGTTTATTTTTCGAGAAATATATCTACGACTACGAAGGTGAGTGTCTACCTTACGCTAGGTAGGTTGGCATGTTAACGTCAGTTTGGCGTCAGCTCAGACATTTCATTTTATTATTCTGATGTTAGCGTTTGTCAGTGTCAACTACCTAACGGCAACATACAAGTGTCCCTTTGCTAGAATGAACAATCCACAGTACATGCATTAATTATGTTTTTTTCTATCAGTGTCCAACATCATTGATAGGGAGGTGGCTGTCAGGTCTAGGTGTTACAGGTCGATGAAGAAGCCGAGAACCAGCCCACTATTTGAAGGTTATTTTAGGAAGCTAAGGAATAATGGCAGAAGAGTTTAACCCCTTACACTCTTACCGGTTTACATTCAAGTCAGTCACCAGCCATGGTGCAAAAAATTGTATTACCTTTGTTGACATATGTACAGTATGCAAATATCAATATATCATGATAATGTAACTTTGCATTTAAATTTCTTTTAATATCTGTTTTGTCCAACATGTTATGGTGTAAGGGTTTAACTACTCTACTGCGGTTGCAGATTTCCTAGGAATTTTTGGTTCATTGCAATGTCTCTGCCTTACATTTCTATTAAGTTGCAACAATCTGTTTATTTTAGTTTAACTTTTTTCAACTTAAATATTTGTAAGATTGTTTTCCAAGCTGACTGCGCCAATCTTCAGAAACCACATGCAGCTGTACAGCAGGCAAGGTTCTTTGCAACCATCTAGTGGCCTTGTTGTTCCAGAGTGCCCATTACAGCATGTTGCAGGTGAGGGCTGAGGTTGAGGTCTGGGATGATGTTCACATGGGCAGGTTGATTGGAGTGACACTGGTTCTAGAGGTCTGCCTTCGATTCATTAACAAGCACATCCTCAATCCCGGTTTGCTCTTCTATCTCTTGTTCTGCCAGGTGAGAGCTGTACCACCTCCTATGGCCTGCACAAGCTCTCTGGCAAACATGGCATCGACCAAGGACTAAGTTAACCATTCGTAGCTGTGCGGAGCATGCACCGCATTGAATAGACTTCCAGGCTATTTTTTCAGCCACGTCGTATCCCGCCCCGCGTGCCACGCTTCGCTCTGCGAGCAGTGTGTGTTACAAACGTTACACACTGTTCGCAGAGCGAAGCGACGCAGGCCGAAAAATAGACTGGAAAGTCTATTTAAAAGTCGATGTGCAGCGGATAGGGCTGCGCAGCTGGTACGTCTGGCTACGTTGGTTAACATGGGAGTGAATTGGAAGCGGCCACCGCTCCACGTGGCTGCGAGCGAGCAGTGCTTTATACTCTACAAGCAGATACTTTTACAATCATGGGCTTACTTGTTTATATCATTCCCAGGGGATCCATGCAGAGCCGGTTCCAGCTTGGTGGTTAGGAGACCAAAAGCCATCCCCAGGAGTGTATGCAAATCAACCACTCTATCAAGCATACAGCAGTGATGTTACTACTGTAACTAATATCATACTGTTGGCTGCTGTATAATACATAATTGTATCTTGCCACTTTAATACTCACAGATTATGTACCAAATATAACACTGCAGTGAGCTATTCTCCAGAAAGACTCTTGACATCAGAATTGAAAACCAAAACAAGAGATGTGTGGATAATTTCACACTAACATTTTTTTTTTTTTTTCATTTTATGTTTCAGGATCCCTCCCTGACCTGCAAGTCTTGTCTCTGGGGAAACCATGAAAAAAATATCAGGCCGCAACCACTGAATATCCTCAGTGCTACATGGCTTTTCTGAAGTCTCCATGGTCGACTCCAGCTTCGGACCTGTGCCGCGGGGTTCACCCCTGTCCTACCAGTGTCCTCCTGTGGTCAAACTAAGAAATGATGTTCAAACATCCAGATGCACCAACATTCCCTTAAACTGCTTTAGAGGGGTCAACGTGTCCACTACTTTTCCCAAAATTTGCCTCAAACTCCCAACAGTTTCTCCATTTAGACAGCTTAACTGTGACACATGAGATGGCAGCTGAGAGAGAGGAGCAGACACGTGAGCAGTCTGAGTGCCCATTATGGCAAGCTTTACGCAAGCCTAGAGGACACTAGTAGGTTCTATGAGGTTAGCCATGTGAAAGGACCGTCTTCTGGTCAGACCCTGGCAGGGCGGATACTTAAGGGTGTACGCCAAACACCCGCAATGAAAAGGGGCCTTGATCGCGAGCCGCAGGTGCTGGAACAATATTCAAAACATTGCAATGTAAAATGTCTTGCGCTGTGGATTTTGTCATCCATCCCGGATGCTCCTCACCTCGTGGGCCTAGCCTGATGCGAGAGTATATGACCCAAGTGCCGTTCCGTGTTTTGGGCTGGCTGAAGTTAAATGCCCAGACATCTCTAACATTTCTGAGGCAGGACATGTTAAAATCGTGAATGGTAATGGCAAAGAAGCTGAAAAAGAATCATAAATACCACTGGCCAGGTGTCAGGTCAATTGGCAATACTGGGATTGAGTTGGTTGCGATTTTATAACCGACACTGAGGAAGACTTCACAGTCGAAAGAGTCTGAGGGATGATGAATTTATTAAAGGAGATGAAAATAAGGTAAGACTTGTACTTCTTTGGTACATATATGAATGTGTATTTTCAGCAGAAAGTGAAATGAACTGAAAGAATAAAAGGATTTAATTCATTCCCTTTCTGAGTACATAATTTACTACATTACATATTAACATTTTGAATACTTTCTGGATGGACTGACTGGACTTTAAAATTGATTATAGATGCAAGACTTCTCATTCAATTATATACAGAAATTACAGCTCCGGGAAATTAATGAAGGGACCACTCCAAATGTTCAGTGTCTCTCGTTTTATATTATTGTTATGTTTGAGTACACTATTCTACAGGGATGTAGCCTTTTAAATCAAGGGGTCCTGGAAGTTTGGTCAACACCACAGCAGACGGTTCCACAGCTTGTTGACTGTCCCAGACAAGGTGAGAGGGACAGTGCGATCCCAGATGCGGTACTCCTTGACTCGGCGTATTTGCTCTTTCCACAAGGATATCGAAAGTCGGGCGATTGCTTGCGTCTTTCAGAGCATTCCTCTTCGGTGAACTGCGCTGTGGTTAGAGAGATAAGTTTAATTTAGTATTTATTCACATTTTGGGTCAGTTTTAATTTGAAATGTTCATTCCTTTCATGCCTACCTGTCATCTTGAAGGGGTGGTATAATCAGCTTTGCCCCACGGTCAGCTAGCACTTTCTCAATGGTGAAAGCCCTTTGCTTGCCATGCAGCCATCTCCTGGCTCCAGCAAATCCAGCAGTCCACAACGTTCGGTCAGCTCTCGGTCAGAGATGGAGCCGGTGAAGAGACTCGAAACAAAAGTCACAGCACTACACAGGGGCAATTCCAATCAAGGCTTTAAAGGTGGTTGTGTTTTTGTAAGAGGAGAAAACCTCAGACTGGAGAGTGAGGGATGACGGATTCTGGCATCGCACCTCGGTGCAGTCGATGATTACCCGAACATCGGGACTGTACTGCACAAATTTGCGCGGCATGGTGTTCTTTACTTGCTGTTTTGCTCATCCAGATGGGGAGGGAGCCAAGGGAGCAGGTAAAGTGTAGTTGGCCACGTGATAACTACACGGGAGAACAGTGGACACCACTGACCTGAAACATGTCAGCCAGTACCTTTTCTTGCAGGCCTGCAGCAAACCCGGCAGCAGAAGAGAAAAAAACTCATCAAACAGTTGGCAGTCTACGAGTTGGACTGGAGAAATAGGTTCAAAGCTTTGGTTGGTTCTTCTGAGCTTTCGACCAATACACTAACATGGAGGCAGATGGTCGAATAGCCTCCCAGAAGTGACAAAAAACCTCTCGTGATGTGAATCTTGTGTAAAATAAAATGTCCCGCTTGTCTGGGACACAAAATCTTTGAAAGGGCACATGACCCACTTTCAGCTGTGACAGCTCTCTTGTCAGCTCCTCTACTGTTTCCTCTAATTGCTGTATGCGTGCAGCAGCAGCATCCAGCGCACCTGTATGAGATGAGAAAAAAAATTAACACATCTGACCCAGATTTTGACTGTGACTTGCATATTGGAAGTAGTTTGGACCTCTAAAGAAATTGCTTTTTATAGCTCAATATTGATTTTAAAATTTACTTTTTATAGCTCAATATTCACCTTTACAATTAAGTAAGATATAAAATGCAACATTTCAACTTGTAATGAAGCTTTTCACATTGTGGTATTGGTCAAATGCTGGGACATCAATAAGAATAAACATTTTGTGCCGAGTTCTGAAAAGTTGACCTGCCTCCTCGGTATAACCTACCAAGAGCCCATTCTGTGATTAAACCATTGGTAGCACATCCTGTCAGGTAGGTGGTGTAAGAACAGTATGGGGTACTAGTAGGCCAATATTTCAGAACACTAACAAACCTGGTTTAGGAGCAGAACCGTAATCATGGTCTGTCAGCACCACCGAAGCTGCAATCTCTCCTCACCGGTCTTCTTCACACGTGACCAGCGGTTGCTCCAGAGGAAGGGCTGGGTGAACGTCATGGCCTAAACGAGTTGAGGCTCTTTTATATACGGACTCCCTTCTTGGCAGTCCCCAGTTGTTCCACTGGAAACGGGAGGGTACAGACCCGATTTTTAGTCGCTTGACATGACCCCGGTTGGTTGCCATCCTTATCGCTGTAGCGTTGGTGTAGTCTGAATCACTGAAGTGCCGGCTACACACAAACGTGCTACCTATTTTTATTTTAAAGTTTGGCCCTTCATCCCGGCGAACCGCTTGAATCCACTTCTTCCTGAGACTAGTATTAGTCGGGAATCCATGAAAATTTAAGTATGGTTGGCGTTGTTTGTTCGATGTACAAAGTGGTACAGAGCAGTGACATCTAGCTGTTGTTTGAGCCATCGTTGAACTTCGCCGGAAGTGTTCATGCACAACGAAGACAAATCCCGCCACCGGAACCAGGAAGCGTGATAATCCCCTATAGGCCTATCTCACAAAAATCGGAAATGACGTCACACCGGGTAAACATTCTTCCGGCGAAGTCATTTTTGTATTGCCGTCAATGCAAAAATGGACCGTTTCTTCGCCAGTTCTCTGGTGGGTTTTCCCAAGTTGCGATTTGAGGATGTGCGGGCAGCTTTCGAGCTGACACCCGTTTATACACATCTGTTTTTTTTCAGGGCTGTGGGTGTAGCTGTTCCAGTCAAAACGACTGGGAACAGCTCCAGTATTTTTTATATTCATATTTATTTTATTATATTCATATTTATATTCCCGCACTACTTCAGACACATATTCATTATTTATATTCCACACTACAAATTCCACGCTGTCATTTTACTGGTTATATGTAGCATGTTGTTGTTGTTTTTAATGTTGTTATTATTGTAACTCTATGTTGCACCTTATGTTCTTGGGAAACGCTAATTTCATCTCACTGTTATTACTGTGTATATGGCTGAAATGACAATAATTATTTATCTTGAATCTGGACTTCATCGTAGTATTTCTGACTGGTCTAGCATCAGCTCCTCCGTCGGGTTATAATCAGCCGCTGAGAAAAGTGCCGAGTCGACTACAGACCAGTGTACTCCCCTTCTGAATCACGAAATTAACTCCTTCATCCCGTCTGATCGCCCTGACCCACTGCTGTCTTTGGTCTGTATTAGTTGGGAAGTCGTGGAAATGCAAATACGGTTGTTTTTGTTTGGATATTGGCGCATAGAGGTACAACAACAGAAGCTCTTTGTTTTTTTGGACTGCGCCATTGCTCAAATATCATGGACTACGCGACCGGAAGTCACTTTACCCGGTGAAGGCAAAATCGAACGCCGAACCAGGAAGTTGTGAGATAGGCCCATCAGGACTGGAGAGGTGGAACGTCAAGGGCCACCGCTTTGGCTCTGCTATGAGGTTACCAAGTGACGGGCCGAGCGATGCCTTCTTTCGGCGTTAGACTTTTCCGTTTAAAGTTCCAAAACAGACCTGCACCAGTCTTTATTTTCTTTGGCCTGGAGATATTGTCCGCGTAGTCTAGATAATAAAAATCTCGTTAGAGTCTCATCGAACTCCATGCTTGTAACTTCTGAAGACTGAACTTCTGAAGACATCCGAGGCCATATTTAGTAATGGGACGCAAACCCAAACGGCTTGGCAGACGACTTCATATCAAAGATACGCCGATCAAAACCAAACTGATCAAACACAAAAACAGTAAGTCATGAACCTAACTAGACATTTACACATTGTAGCAAGGTCAATATTTGTTTTGGTAAACTAGCCTCGTGAAAGCCATCCTGAATCTCGAGATATCTCCGGCAGGTGTGGCTATGCGAGACTACGTTAACTGTAGGCCTTTTCCTTAAAAAAAAAATCCTGATTATTTTGGTACTTTAAAGAGTATAGGAGACCATTAACTGAGAAAATCAACATTTATCAACCACTGCTTGAGGAGACTGAGTTTGAAGAAAACGGAAGTTCCAACTGCCCAAGGAAGCTTGTTGGTGAGCTGTCTATTGAAATAAATCCAGCTGCATAATTTAAGTTTGCCATTACCTTTTATTTAATTTGAATACGAATTAATCAACGCCACTTTCAAGGATTTCAGTAGTCTTATCCTATTTTGTCACAAGTACACAACTACTGACCTTTATTTTAATGTTTCCCTTGTGTTTAAATTAATAGAACAATGTGGAGCCCGTTCAGTTCGATGCGCTCCGTTCGAGGGCCGTTGTGGCTGCAGCAACTAAGTACCACCATTTCGAACACCAACAGAGCTGCATCGTCACCAATGCCAACTCACAACAGTCCGATGACCCCCGCACCTTCGAATACTTTTGGGGACTTCGTGCATTTTGAGTCCCCTGGAGATGATTCGATTGTCCTGGAGGCAGCTCTGGAAGCTTGTTCTGCATCGTCTGATCTAGAGTATGACACGTCCGCCAGCCACGACGTCTATGATGGTAGCTCCGGTCCTTCATACACTACCAGTACCAGCAGCCTGCCATCCCCTGAAGTATTTCGCCATGAGTGTGACAAAGGGTCTCTGAGTGTGTTGGCAAGTGCGTGTCAAGCAAAAAGAAAACATTTAAGCATCCATTACGTCCATCTTTACGAAAAGATTGAAGATATGTCTGAGTAACATGATTCTTTTTGTACTCTTTGATGTTTGCTACTGGTTTGGCTTTGTAGTAAAGGCCGCTTGGACTTCTCCATGGAGGAGCTGTTGCATCCTAGAGTGAAGAACTCGACCCTGCTTGATGTCAGCACTGCTAATGATATTCACATGGAACCGCCTCTCGACCTCACCTTCATCAAAGGTGGGTGTCTGGTGGTGGTGGGGTGGCGGTAATTGTTGATCGGATTGGTGGATAGGCGTGATTCTTATTGGGAAATGTGTCAGTAATATTCAATATTTATTTATTCATTTAGTGTGACGCTCTCATCCAAAATGGCTGAATGTGCTCTAGGATACGTACAGAGTTATGATTGAATTCAGTACCTTTGTGGCTTGAGGTGAAAAACTCTTTGCCATGACACTAACCTTGGATAGGGAAAATCTGAATTGGATGTCAAAGAAAAGTGAGTGAGATTGAAATGAGTAGTGAATATGAATCTGACGCTTTAAATGGGATGCACTGTCTCAGTGTAGTGGGTAACTACTTAAAGTGAGCTTGCATTTGTTTTTTTTTTGTCTTTTGGATTGAATCCGTAGGAACTAAATTTGATTTTTGCATTTTTGGTTAGGGTTAAAAACAAAAAGTGTAAAAGCGTTTTTGTGTTTTTTATAATGTACACTTTTCTGTGTTATGTCCATTCCTGTCAAGAATGGAAAAGATAAGCCAATGTGTATCAGGCCTTCAAATGCTAATGAATTTTTTTACACTCATTCTAGACAGGAATTTTAAAAAGATCTCACCAAAGGTAAGGAATGCTACACTATACAATGCTTTGCTTATGTTAAAATTAGATTGCCATTACTTGCGTTTTATACATTCATATTTGTAATAGCTCAGGGGCTTTGTTTTGACTTCACGTGTTTAACAGTCCAGGCCCTCAATTGGAGCCCCTTTAGTCAAGGTCCAGCAGAAGGTACACCTCCACAGGCCTGTTTTTGATGTGACCCTGAGACCGCCCGATGCCACCCAAGCCGGGGCTGCATTCCAAACATGCATTAAGAGCCAATGGGGAAGGTGAAGGCTGAACTGTTTGAGCAGTCCAAACCTCATTACCCCAGAAAACCAGGCCAGGACCCCCCCCGCATATTCAACTTCACCTGCCAAGAAGACCGTGATGCCTTTTTTCAGAGATTGGGAGATCACTACGCCAGACAAAGGATCATTCCTCTCTTTCTTCAAACAAAAAATGGTGTCCCAAGCCGAGAGGTCCTCTTCTAAAGTCTGCACACATTTGTGCAATATTGTTATTGGGAATAATTTGGGCAGCCGCAAGCTAACCACCAGATGTCAGGCTTTCTTTGTTGCATTAAAATATGGGGAATTTAAATAAGGTTTTGGTTGCACAGTTCTTGGTGTTTAAAATAAAATAAATTTGTCTTTCATTTGTTCTGACATATTTCGCTTTGACCCGTACTTATTTTTTATATAACCTTGCTTCTACGGAAATCTTAACTTAAAACGGTACTTGTGGCTTTAAAGTTTGGGCATTCTTAATGGCTAATATGAAGTAATTTGTCTTTCATTTGTTCTGACATATTTCGCTTTGACCCGTACTTATTTTTTATATAACCTTGCTTCTACGGAAATCTTAACTTAAAACGGTACTTGTGGCTTTAAAGTTTGAAGCATTGCTTAATGGCTTTAATGTTGGCGAACATTAGCGATACCGAAATAATTCTTTAATTCGTCGCACAACCATTATAGTCTGAGCATAACAGATAATTTACCACGTGGTGTTCAGCAGGGAAATAATCCAGCCAATCGTTTATTTTGTTTGGATGACAGCGGGCGAACAACCAATCAGAAAAATGCAGAGGGTTTCCAAGCAGTTCGTGGTGTGACTAATGCGTGTCATATGACTCTGACACAAATGGAGACAATTGCAAATAACAAGATTAGATTTTGTATTTGAGACGGACCGTTTGTACCGATTTGTTTGGGTACACAATGCCCCCGACGCTTTTTCAGAAGCTTTTTAACAAGAAAAATGCATTATCGCCTCCACCAAGATCCAGCAAAGATGATCCAGCTTTTAGGTAGGTTCTGTGTGGTGTGGCTGTACTTTCCATTATTGTCATTACGGTGGCTGGGACGAGGTGGTTTCAACGAGAGAGAATGTCGCATTTGACATGGCTTGGCGCTTTGCAGATATAAAGTGGTAACGTAAATACTTTCTAAAACTCTTTATCTTTCATTCTTAAAAATATGTGGTAAATGTAGGAGGAGAAAGCTAACGGCAGCTAACGGATGCTAGCAAGCTGCACACGCCGTCTCAGTGGAGCTCCCACTGTATTTACCTTCGTGACTCTGTGTTTGTTTACTTTAAGTTGTTTTTTGATTGCTCTTGTATACAAATATATAGTGGTCGCTGTTGTTAAAAAGCGTGAAATGGTTATAATGGAATTAGTTGCAATTGACTCATTGCGTTTTGTCACCCTGCTTTCAATAGTCAAGTGTTTTTTGTATTATTGGAATTTAGTCTGACGTTTCCTGGTGTCCTAACAATGAAATAGTAATAGTGAGTTTGTCCACTTCCTCCGAATAGTGGTCAATACAAGGATGCGTGTATTTTAATGCATTGGTGCCCATAAGATGGATAGGCCTAACGTGGTGCAAAGTACAGCCACGTTTGCATCCAACCTGAGGGTGAAAGGTGTGCTCTGTGCCATCAGCGAACCAACAACATGCACAGTACGTGCTCTGAATGCGCGTGTGACTGCTTGGTCTATTATAAAGGGGAGTCGCTGCCAATCTCTGCGGACGGGTTATAGCAGTTGCTGCCGCTACGGCCTGGAGAACAGACGAAATTTGATGGGACTGGTGTTTCAAGTTGTGCATGAAATATATGTCCATTCAACTCCTTACCTTGTTTTCTTGTGAATGGTGTTATATAGCAGGACGCCTACACATGTCAACAAGTCTGAATACGTGTATTATTTACTAATGGTAATTTAAGTTTATAGAGCGGATTTACGTAGGAGGCAGTGTAAAGCGCAAAAGTACAACTTTAGTATATCTAGATTCTAGAAGATACTGAGGGCTTACACATTTATGGCACAATCATGAGTATTAATGAATGTTATTAACTTTTCAAGAGTTAACAAAATGTTTTTGCCCCTCTGTCATGTCTTGTTTGCTATCCTATGAGTTACCCTGCTAGTCCTGTTGTTGAACTGTGCCCTGGCCTACACACACACACACACACACACACACACACACACACACACACACACACACACACACACACACACACACACACACACACACACACACACACACACTCTGTCACAGAATCGCTCACGTGGCCTCCAGAATACCAGTAAGGGCACCCGGGCTGGCTGACCCTCTGAGGGAAGCCTAAAAAGCAGCTCTTATTTCCCAGGCTGCCACACAGGGCAGCCGAGCAAGCATACTGTACATTTCACTGCGTCATACAGCCCATTCCACCCTGCGCTGCATGCTAATCATACTACCTTCTTCACCTCATCCTCAGTGTGCACTGTTTGTAGGCCTACATAATGCTAGCATTATATGGATATCTATACAGATTGGGTATTTTGTCTTTCTGAGAGTCAGACTCATGGTTGATCTACTCCATTCATCCTTTGATGATGCTTTGCATATTATAACTTAAATTCCACATTGCACATTTGGATACAGGCCTGTTGGTGTGGGGAGCACATCCTTACATTTTCTTTGTCTATTTAACAAGGTCAATGTCGTGCCAAAATGTTTCGGTCATATCCGTCACCTCTTAGTAGCACATTATTCAGGGGAATGCTTTTTGTAGTTTCATGTGTGAGTTGGTCTCATCTGAGACTGTCCTGTGTGTGTGTGTGTGTGTGTGTGTGTGTGTGTGTGTGTGTGTGTGTGTGTGTGTGTGTGTGTGTGTGTGTGTGTGTGTGTGTGTGTGTGTGTGTGTGTGTGTGTGTGTGTGTGTGTGTGTGTGAAGAACAACAATGTACCACATTTGTAAACTGCTTGTGACTCAGGAATTTGTTAGTCACCACTATATTGTCATTACATCAGTGTCATAAAATGGTCTTAAAATAATGTCAGTTTGTTGTAATTTCTTGGACAATATATCATCCAAGAAAAAAGTTGTTTAAGTGACAGCCTACTGCTTCTGTTGGCATGTGTATGTATGTATAAAGTAAGAGTGTGATGCTTGCATATATTTGGAAACATACATGAATTTTGGCACAGGGCTTGTTAAGACGGAGTGTGTCGTCATAGCCTATCAAGGGCATTTTAAGTGGACACACTCAAGTTTTCCCAGAACTGCAGGACAAAAAAACAAATAATACATAGAAGTTTTCACGGTTATCACATTGAGTTTGTATCATTGGCTCCACATAAAGGGTGCTCTCTTCATTTTGTACACATTGTCATTTTAAAATGTGCAATGCCGCTGTGGATCGCTTAATCAAAACAACAACAAAATACATAGTTTGACATGTAAAATAGCGCGGGCACATGGACGTTTTTTTGCTGGTGAAAATCCATCTGACCTGAGCTTTGGCAGAACTCATGTTTACTGATGGGTTAAATGTATTAAAGTTTTGTTCATGTTACGTTTATTGACGTTATGTCATTTCATTGTATTGAAATTGTTGTAACGTAACGATACTTGCTAACTTACCATTTCAATAATAACTTTAGGAGCATGTTGTAACGTTATGGCGTAACTGACTCATTGCAGTGTTTCCCACATTAGTACATTTTGGTGATAGCTGACTGGAGGGGAGCAGGGGCTGGGTTGAACTTTTTTATTTTTTAGTTTGTTGGAAAGATTTTGGATGTTGAACAGATATTCACGTTTTCAGTATTACTCCGTGCGTGAAGCGGGAAACTAAAGACGTGATCAGCACGCAGAGTGTTGCGTCTAGTGGTCTGATAAGGAGACCTTCTGGCAGCAGCACTGTTCTCAATAGAGCCATCGTTTAGGTCCATATTGCTGCAGGCCATTTACATAGTACATAAGTCTAGTTGTTTGTACATATTTGAATACAGAAATCTGCGCAGCTTTTTGCCAGCGCCTCTCTCGTGGTTGTGTTTTACGAGGGGTGGACGTTTTGATTCCAAGGTGCCTGGAGACGGTTGACTACACACACGATTGACTTGAACTCACCCATGATCACCCAGGATGGATAAATGTTCAAATTACATTAACATTTACATTTATTAAGCAGATGCTTTTACCCAAAGTGACTTACAATAAGTACGTTTGTTAGAATGAGAGTATTTGTATGGGAGAGATCCTGGTTTTGAGTTGCTTAATTTTCAGAAGGAACTCAGCCGGGTTAAGTAATCGTGTTCAGAGCCCTTGGCCTGAAGCAAACTGCTAATCTTCTCCTCAACACCTTCATGGGATTTTGTGTCATGCACCCTACATGCCTTTGCAACACTTTGTAACAACGGTATCATGGGATGCTGATTCCGTAGTTTCTGAATCCCACGTACCGCATGCACATACAGAAACCACACACACCATGTGAGAACCTTTTGTGGCCTGCTAGCCAAAGCTGTTTCCTAAGGCAACATCCAAAGCTTTCCTTGCAAGTTTGTCATGAAATATCGAAACAAAGTTTTTCCTGCACTTGAAAATGTCTCAAACATGTCTCACAGAACCGCATTAAAAAACCCTGTAACTTCTCCCTACTTTTATTATCAACACCAAATAAACAAAAGCCTCACTTAAGTTTATTGTTTAATAAGTTAATAAGTGTAATGCACATTTCAGAACTGTTTTAGTTGTTTGTATCTTAGTAATGTGATCTATCAATAGTTGTGAATAATATTCACAACTATATTGATATTTGATGTTGAACCTCCTTGGTGGTTTACCCATGTATACCCTCCATCCCATCTCATTTACCAACTTATACCCTGCATATACTCTGCTTATTCTCTCATTTACCCATGTATTACGTCCATCACCCCTGCTTGTACTACTACTGCTCAAACTCCTCTAAGTCCAGCTCTGTTCTATGCCAATACAATTGTTTTGGATGAATTGCCTTGATTCAGAAAGATTCTAAGTCCCAAATCAAGGAGATGCCCCTCTCTCCTGTGTGGCTGCATTCGTACTGCTTTCCACACTGCTCAGTGCTCACTGTTTGGGCGCAGTGATGCTACCGGAGACGGTGGAGTTAGCCTCCGGCCGCTGTCGTCTCCTTCCCTGTCAGTCATGTGAGGGCTGGAATGCAGAAGTCCTCCTTACTCATTGTGTGTGTGTGTGTGTGTGTGTGTGTGTGTGTGTCTGTGTGCGTGTCGTGTGTGTGGGCTGGAATGCAGAAGTCCTCCTTACTCATTGTGTGTGTGTGTGTGTGTGTGTGTGTGTGTGTGTGTGTGTGTGTGCGTGTGCGTGTGCGCGCGCAATGTATCACATACGTAAACCGCTTGTGATTCTGGAATTTGTTAGTCACAACAACTTTTGTTTTTGATGGGAGTATCTGTTGATACCTATTGTTGTTCTATGGTATGGGTATTCCATGATTGCACAAAGGTTTGAGTGATCAGCCCACCATCGAGATGGATGAACGATTCTGAAACTGGGTTTACAGACCTTACTTTATTTATGCTGAACATTTTTGCTTCTTGGACCCATAATGTCCATCTGGATAGTTTTCTCTACAGTGAAAACTTCCGAACCAAAGCTTTAAATGACATACACATTTGATACAAATGAAGTTTAGACTGATTTAATTTCACTAAGTAATTTTGATTGTGTAAAAAAAACTCAGAGCTATGGTAAACTCTTAATATGCTATTAGTGAACGTATATCAATCACAAATTCACTTTAGAAGGTGGCAGGAACTGGAAACCTTCCATGCGTATATAGAGGATCTTCCTTAACATGTGTATACAGTTCTGTGTTGAGGGTCAATTTACAGTATTGCTCTTACGTCGCCGGGCTGGTGCCCCAAAAACGGTATCTACTTATGAAACCTGCGTGTGTGTGTGATTTTTGGTAGTAAAAAAAGGCCCCCCCCCTGTCGGAAGCATGGTTGCATCTAGGAGAAATGACATGCCCCTTGAATCGCTAAAAAGACGGTCTCTGTGGTGACGTTGTGGGGCTGTGAACACCTCCAAGGACTGTTAGCAGCCCGAGGTCTATATATTCATTTCATTCATCTATTTTTTTAAGCAGGTGCAAAACTAAGACCATGCTGATCTTCAGAACTGTGTTTTTGATGGTAGGACAGACTGGTTGGTAGGGAATGCAAAAGCTTAGGTCTGTTTTAAATATCACAAGCAGCTTGACTGTAATCTTCCCTGTGGGTATAGTTCTTCAGCTCAGTGTGGCGCATATCACATGTCAATGCTTAAATTTAGTTTTGGCAATAAGTAAGTGTGTTGTTAATATTGTATTTGTCATTTTTATTCATACATGTTTTTTCGTATGTAGATTACTCACATCTCATGAATAAACCCGTACTTGTGTTGGAGGAAAACAAATCTAAACTGAGTTTTGTATCACAATCTAATCAGAGGGGGAAAAAATGAATGGAAACTGCTATTGAGCATCTTCGTTTAACAACCACTCCTACTTGTGATTTTCACACAGGCAAAATGTGGAGACACTAATTAGAAAGGGTAAAAAAGACACTGCCACCAGTTGGCCTAGAGTAATACAGGAACCACTGATTGCTTGTTGGTAGACGTTTGTACACTGCTTGTGTCAAAGTAAGTTTCAATCATTTCTGTGTCATATTTTGGTATTGCTAATGCTTTGACTTTTACTAAGCGAGAAACCATTCAACCATGTTTCAATTTTGCATGTTGCTTCCAAAATTCCTAAATTAAGTTAAATCTTGCTTTAGTGTTTCTCTGATCAAAAAAGTTTTTTCCTGTTAATGGTTAGCTAGTTAAATAGGCGCTTCCAGACTGCGATCAGATTTTCCATCTGGTCACGTTAAACGTGGAAAGGGGCGCGGTCAATGAATCCGGAAACTTTAGCAGGCAAATGAGCGAAGAAGGATAGGGATGGCCATTGTAAATTGGCTTAATGTGTTCGAGGGGGAGGGTCCGTAGAGATTATTGAGCGTGCGTAAACGTCTGTGCGAAGGAGAAAGATTTCACAACCTGCTACATGCGTTTACAATGTGCAAGCAAACTATTGACTCGTTCTTCCGACCTTCGGCTAGGTTGCCAGTGCAAGTCAGTCCTGCACGGGTCTTATTTTACAAACCCCGCACACGCTCGTACCCGCAATACTTCAAACCGCATCTGACCCGTGTTTCGACAGTAGCCCGACCAGACCCGCTATAAATTGATATCGACACCCGACCCGCACTCGATAGAAAATTCGAAACATTAGATGGGAATTACACTATCTGGTGTTTGGCTTGGTGCTTTAGATTGTTGTGCAAAAAAAGCACATCATCCACTGTTGAAGGTCTCAGTTGATTCCTCCGCTCCTGATTAACATATCCAGCACTGGTGAAGTCTCGCTCGCTATCGCAAAACCCGCGACCGACCCGCGCTGTTCAGGGAGTCCCGACCCGACTCGTTTCATCCAAATTGTGGAGGTCACCCGAAACCAGTGCAGGACTCGCTTTCAGGTGCGATAAAGGGCTTTTCACACGGGAGGCGTTTTGTCGTGCCTGATAATGCATTCTCAATGGAGACGCGAAGCGGGCAGAGAGAGGCTCAAGCGTCTTGTCAAGCGGCACGACAAGCGGGCGCACTTATGAAGGTATTATTGTAGCAAAAAGTCTTTAGCACCTGTAACTGCAGGAATTTGAATGTGTACACTGAAGTCACAGTAAATTTTAGAGTCGTATATATTATATTTTGCATGTGTACTCTGTGAGTCACAAATGTGTAACAGTACATTTGAAGTCGTAAATATTTTTTCTACCCATTGTAAACACACAAAACAGGTCTTAGGAGTACGCAAATCTGTTGTTAGAGGTGCACGAATCCTTTTGCTACAATCTCTATAGCACGGCAGTTGGTGCAAACAACACATTCGCGCACACCCGTGTTTCATAATCTGAGAACATGCCCAAATGTGTGCATTCGTAACCCAAATTGTGAACTAATGCATCATAAGTTGCGCATGTGAAAAAATTTCCTCACAAATAAAATGATAAAGAACGCTATGTTTGATTTCAGCATTTTATTGAGCGAGCACAAGTCCATCGTTACAACTGCTTAAATCTGCTCCTGCAAGTCTCAGCTGTGGCGTTTTTTTGCAGGTAGTTTTGCAACACCATCTAGGTGGTAAATGTGTAGCAAAGTATTCCGTATCGCGTAGATGTCCAGAGCGTCTGTAAGCAAAAGTTTTCGTATCCGTAGAATGCCAGAGCGGTCCGTGGGCGGCGACAAAATAGTTTCCGTCCATAAATTTCCTAATCCAATGAAATCCAATGAAATTATCTTTTTTTCCAATTTTCGATTATTAATTTTTATCTGTCTCGAGACAGAATCGTTCTAGCGAGAATCGCGATGCATCGAAGAATCGATTAGCTTTCCACACCCCTACTTTTGCTACACATTTACCACCTAGAGAAATGTTGCACAAACTACACCTGCCGAAAAACCCACAGCTGAGACTTGCCCAGGAGCAGAAATTCGAGCAGTTGTAACGACTGGACTTTGTCTCGCTCATTAAGATTCGTGAATCAACATAGCGTTTCTTATCATCATTTATTTGTGGAGGAAATTTTTTCATCACGACATGTGCAACTTTATGGATGCATTAGTTCAAATTTGGGTTTTACGAATGCACACATTTGGGTAATTTCTCAGATTTATGAAACACAGGTGTGCGAATGTATTTTGCACCAAACTGCTCTGCAATGATTGTAGCAAAAGGATTTGTGCACCCTTGTACCTAACACAGATTTGCGTACTCGTAGACCCTGTTTTGTGTTTACCAATTGTAGAAAAAAATATTTACGACTTCAAATGTTACTGTTACACACAACATTGTGGTGAAACCTTTTTTCTGCAGTTATAAGATGGGCTAAAGACTTTTTGCTTACTACATTAATACCTTCATACGCCACTCCCGTGAAACTCTCTCTCTTCCATACTTGTCTCGACGCATGCATGCGGCAAACCTGGAACCCGTCTGTGGTATAGATGAGAATCACAATAAAATTCAAACACTGAATTTGAAACGGCACATTGTTATTTCTCTATCTATTATCAAAATAGTTATTAGTAATACAGTGAAAATGAGTTAGAAATGTGTAATATTTGGTTGGCATGTTTGATTGAGGGTGTGTGCCCCTAAATATATTTTGGGCTTGCGCCCTTAGAATTTTCAGTTAGGGGCCACAGTGCTCCTAGTGAAAAAAAAAAAAGTTCTGGAGCCCTGTGTTTAGCACATTGGGAAACGGAGTTCCACAAGTTGGTTTGGATCAAATTCGTTAGGCTTGGATTCTTTGGGCCAGAAGATGCATTGTTGGAACCTAACCTATGAAAAGGCAGGGACTTGATCACATGTATGATGACACTGCACTAATGTATCACATGCATGATCACTTAATTATATTGCAATACACAACTTCACAGTCTGTAAGGACTTCCCATCCAAAATAAATCTAGATACAAGAGTATTTCTGATGATTGGACATGCTTGTTGCGCTTGAAGATGGCCAGCATTGCGCGAGCAACACACACACACACACACACACACACACACACACACACACACACACACCGGGTTAACACCGATCACCTGACAGTCTCATGTTGTGTGAATTTTGTTCACTGCTATTCTTAGGAGCTACTTTGACAGAGCGAGGGGAGGGTGATAGTGGGGCAACGGAGAGAGAGGGAGAGTGCTTGGGAACAATCTCAACCGAAATGCAAGGATGCCCAGGTAGGAGCAGACTGAATTGATCTAAACCCTTTCAATGTGTTCAAGAGCTTGATGGAATTTACATTTATGTCTTGGGCGTTTGGCCGACACTTTTATCCCAAGTGACAAAGTTTATCTGGAATGAAGGCACTAGTGCGAGGGAAGATGGTGATTCCTTTACGAAGGCTGATCTGTGCCAGTTGGGTGTGTGACTGTTTGCAGTCAGTCACGTGAAGCAGTGTTATCTTAGTGGCTTAGCTTGGTGAAAGTGTAGATCTATACATTCAGTGTGGTTAAGTAATGTAATATGGATGAGGGCAGATAGCGATTCTGTGCAGTGTCCAACAAGGGCAATTGGCTGTGTAGTGGTCTATGTTTAGCATTCAAGGCTGGTTTTGTTGCATACAAAAACTAGCTGAAAAAAAACTCCAAACTTCAAATATTTTAATCAATTGCAACTTGAGTTATAATAGGAGTTTGAAGTGTGTGTGTGTTGTGTGTGTGTGTGTGGTTGTGTGTGTTCGTTGTTGTGTTCATGTAGCATTGTGGTGTGTGTGTGTGGGTGTGTGTGGTGTGTGTGTGTGTGTGTGTGTGTGTGTGTGTGTGTGTGTGTGTGTGTTTTGCTGGGTGTATTTGTTAATGCATCCTTCTGGCAAATGTCATCGCCACTACTTTTGTGAATGACTCGCGTCACATGCTTCCAAGGGTACACTTCCTTCTCTTTTTCTTGATAACTTGACATTGTTCTCTGTATTTCAGTTCCACTTTTTTTATTTTCATTCTTATAATTTAGAAGGACTTTGCCAGCAAATTCTCACTGGCAGATGGTTCTAGACTTGCAGTCTTCCTCTCTTTTTTTTCTTTCTGTCTCGTCAGTGGAGTTTCCAAACCTGTGTGTTGGAAAGAAAGCAGTGGATTCATTGAGCTAAAACCTACTCTCTATTCCAGGGTTTAGATCTTTTTATTCACTTAATTCAGATAGAAATTTGTTTCTCCTTTTCTTATGGACATAGTGGGCCACTAAAGCAATACAAATCTTTTTCACACACTATTGGATGTTATTGAAGACTCATATTATTCAATATATTCTTCCATAAACTACAGTTCTGCGTTAGAGACCAGTCGTATTCGGTGCATACCAACCAAGTCTCGTAGAACTGCAATCTAACTACTTGCACCCGGCATGTGAAGGTCATCCATGAGCTCCTTCTTATCGAGCGAGGCCAAAGGCGATTTCTGGGGTAGTTGAAATTTTGTTTTTGATTTTTTGA
>OLKM01004572.1:0-21519 GCA_900291075.1 Melanogrammus aeglefinus | reverse complement strand
ACCGTAGCATGGTTGGCGCATGGAACACTAGGAATCATCTGAAACATACTAACTGCACCCACAGTGATGTACGTTGTTTCATCTTCGTTGGGACAGCGTGTCCATCTTATCGTTAGTTGCTACTTCCTAGTAAGAGTGAATAGAATGAGGTCGTCAGGGCAAACGGACAGCGAGGGGGCGTGGAGCTGGCCTAGTCTGAGAACGGGGGGGGGGGGGTTCGGATTGACCTTTTTATCGAAGCACACTTGTAGTCCGAGTGCACCACCAATCTCCGTGGTCATGTCGAATCAGAGACGTTAGTCCACATAGTGACGGTCCAGCCGAGAGGCCGATGATAGTACCAACCGCACCATAAGACATAGACTGGCGGCTGGACCTTCAGACGTAAGACTGAGGGGTACGAGAAAGTGGGGGGTTAAACATGCTACCATCAACCCTATCGTCAGATAACAACAAGAAGTACCAGTAACTTAACAATAATTAAAGTATAAGTACCTTGAGGAACACAGAGGTTAAAGGTCTAAGTATGAGGTCAAGGTCTAGCTGACGGGGTGCCCGGGGCGAACGGGGCGACCTGAGTGACCCTACCCACCACTCGCTGGGTAAACCGTGCTGCATGAGCGACCACAGCCCCTTGGCCCAGGATTGGCGAGCGGTGGTCTCCATGAGCTCTCTGTCAGGACCACCTTCAATGACGCCAGTACGGCCAGTCGCGCACCGCGACAGCGTCCAAGGCTCAGCCCCATGCCCTTGCAGGGCTGGCCCGGATGCGGCTGTAGTACACAAGCTCGCTGGGGCGTGGGAAACCCACGGGCACAGGGCTTGCGCCTGCAGGGTGCCTGGAGACTGGCCGGGAGGGGGCAAGACGGAGCAGTCAGGATGAGAATCAACACACCAACCAGTCCCTAAAAGGCTCCTAGATTGACAAAGGTTGACCATATTCTAGATGTAACACAACAGTCGAAAACCGACAAGATCAGGTCATCTGTAGTGTCTAACGTTCTGCTACCGCCTTAAGATGAACTTGGTTCATAGTAAAGTAGGTGAAGAGGATCATTCTTCCAGTCTACTGGTTTACTGGGTGGAGTCTACTTGCCCGACCTGGACTTTAGAGGAAAATAATGCAACTACAAAAAACAGTGGAAAGGGGAAGAAGCGTGCAGACTCACACCCCTTCAATCTGCTTCAACATAGATCCAACTTTTCCTCTTCACTTTCGTACGTACTTCAGCTACCCTAGTGGCAGACCTGTAGGACTGCCCAGAGAGAGATGTGTGGGGATGGGAAACTGCGCTAGGAAGAGATTTTTATCAAGCAGACCTTTAAGGTGAATAATAACTAACTAAGCGCCTTCCTGGCCCGCGTTACTGCCAGCAGCAGTCCCGGCGTGTATCGACCCCTAATGTCTGGTGGCTCCAGGTCCATGGTAAGGGACCCGTCGTGAGGTCTAGAGGTGTTTAAGAGGTCTTAACCTTCTGTGGCCTGCGAGCACGGCTCCCGCCTCTGCTGCCAGCGGCTTGTGAGAGGCGAGAGAAGCGCAACGGCGCCGTCCACACCCACTGGATGAGGCCCGGAGCGGGACCAGGCCAGGGGCGTCACCAACCGAGTAGTGGCGCGCCTGGAAAGTGGGTGTCTCCCCTTCTTGGTTGACTTGTGAGTAACAATGGATGTTTGTGACGATAGACCGAGGAACTGCATGATGCACGCTCGTTCCAGTAGTCAAGGTCCTCCAGATACCCTGGGGGGCAGGGGCAAGGGGCAGAGTGCAGCCATTGAACAATAGATCGAGAGCCCATGAAGAACTCTGAAAGAACGAGGCGTTCACAACGGAGGAGAAGCACAACCAACTCGAATACGAATCGTACCCTCCCCATGTACTCACCCGTGAGTGTAGAAGCGTGCAGTTATGTTAGCGTTTGTCCGTTCTCTATCACAATGCGTACGTAGGCTCTGTGTTAGCCTCTAGTCCCACCCTATGATGTCCTCTCAATAAGGGACCTCGATTGGTTTCATGACAATCCCTTGCTGCACCGACTACGACATTATGTGTAGTTTGTCTTCCCTTCAGAACAAAAATGTACCTTATTGCCACGCTTTCTGCAAAGTAACCTAAAGGTTCACATAAACGTCACTATTATCTATATGGTGTGCCTGTGACGTGACACTCCACGGGACACCACCCTTTGAACAGGTAGGGGTAGTTTGCGCTCCCGTCCGAAGCCCAGAGGAGAAGAGCTCTTGGGCTTGGTCTGGTGGGCAAGGATGGTGATGTGCGTGTTGCTCCACGTCTGGATGGTGGTGGCGTCCGTGCAGACAATCACACCCCGGCAATGGCGATCTTCCGTGGCGGCCCATGAGAGGCCAGGCGAGGGTCTTGATCTGGTTGAGGTGCAGCAGTAGCTCGCCCCTCTTACTGGGATCGCTGCTGCAGGCTCAGCATGATCTACGGAGTACAGGGCTCTGTGTCCAACCGTCCTCACACGTCGTCAGGGGACGGTGTTCTTATTGGGGTCGTCTCGCGGTCGCCGCTACCTGCTTGAAGGGGGCCCAGCTGATGGCCGGGTTGGCGGGGTTGCTGGTCTCTGCAGCCCTCCAGGGCGTTGCCAGATGGCGTCCGTAGGTCTGCTGGAACCAGGTCTCGTGTGGGCGTCTCGGCGGGCGCCGCCGATGATGCTGCATCACGTGCTCCAGGGCGGAACGACACAACCGGAGCGCAGTCAGCGCCGAGTGCTGTTCTCCACGCATGATTGGCCGCTTCTCATCCCTGAGGACGGATGTCAGCGGTGAGGCACTTCCAGTCACAGTCCACGTTAGGGGTTCAGCGCGGGTTCAAGCCCGCCACATGTTAAGACGTGACGTATTATACTCAACCAGGAGGCGGAGTGGGGACTAGTCAGCCCGTCACCAGAGGCCCTTGGTGGGGGGCGTGTCACCTAGATGTATGATGGATTGGATGAAGCATCGTTTGCTCCAGTCCACTGGGGGTCGGCTTGATAACATCCAGCACACCTCTAGGGGACACGCCCACTAGAGATGTCAGAAGAGGCTGATTTATTCACCAAAAACGGCTTGGGTACAGCGGGTAACTGCAAGGTTTCAGCAAGTCAAGACTTTTTTAAGACCTTTTTAATACCACCATTGAAGGAATATTTAAGAGACCTAAAACACGCAATGGTGGGGTTGGCAAACAAGACATGAGCCAACTTCGGCGGACTACGGACGTCTTTCAGCCAACTGTCCTCTGAATTTGCACCTACCCATTGTCGCAGAACTAGCTAGCAAGCATGCAGATAACCGTTTTATAATTCAGCCATGCCAGCCAAGAAAGAACCTCTCTTCATGATCCTCACCGTGAAAAGTCCCGCGATAGATATATATATATATAATATATTAGTCCTGCCCCGACAAATTTAAGACCTTGAGTTAGTAGTTAAGGACCAGCACTAGACATTTGTAACGAATTTAATACTTTTTAAAGGCGCAACGAATTTAAGACTTTTTAAGGCCTTCAATTTAGAAACATGAATTTAAGGCTTTTTAAGCCTTTTTAAGGATGTGCGGACACCCTGCTGTAGGGACTAACCCCTCACACTGGGGGTACGATACGTCCCCTTTAAGGGACGAGCTCTCCGCCTTTCGGGGAAATAAGACAGTTCTACAAGTCCCGATGAGATGCGTTTTTCGCAATCCGCGCAGGGCTCCGTTCAGCCGAGCTAGTCTCTGACCGATGGACGTCGAGGGTCCGGTACCGTCATCCCAGGCCGCTGCTCGGTCACTCACTTGCGCAGTGTGTTGTTGTTCTGGACTCTCTTGACCTCCTCCTCCAGCTGCTGGGACCCCGGCAGCAGCACGTCCATGTGCTGCTGCTGCTAGCAGCAACGCCAGCCACAAGCTCGTCCCAGAGGAGGGTCAACACCCTGCGCAGCTCGCTCACCAGCAGCTGCACACTGGGGGGGGACGAGCAACCACAGACGCCTTACACCTCCACAACGCGCCTTAACACCTCCACACCCTTCCACAGACGCCTTACACCTCCAACCGCTTACAACCTCCGCACCGCCAGCACGGCCGCCTACTGCGTCACTGCACTCTGCCCGGAACCTGGTACAAAACTATTGTACTCTGATTGTTGGCCGTCGTCTCCAGGGTACCCCCCGTGCGTGTCTGTACCTGCACCACCATGGTGGGGTTGGCCGAGGCCAGCTTCTCCACGATCTTGCTGTAGCAGTCCTGCATCATGGCCTGGTCCAGGCTGGAGCACAGCGCAGCCAGGTCCTCCCCGCTGCCCCCAGAGCTCTCCTGGGAGGTGGCAGGCTGGGCAGGCTTCCTCCTCTCGCCCCTCCAGCACACCCATGACCTCCAGGAAGGGGGTCAGGCCGGAGGGGAGCTTCCCCCCTGAGGGAGAGCGAGCCAGAGAGCATCAGCTCATTGTAACTAAAACAATGGTAATATTTGATATAGTGCTGTTCAAGAAACTCAAAGATACATCATTACAGCCATGAAATAAGAGGGCAGCACTTGGTTTATTAATGGAAACCGGACACGTCTCAAAGCGGTGGAGGAGGACGGGTGGCCGGGCCGTACCGGTGCTCTGGGCGTTCGCGCCCCCCAGGAGACATGCGAGCCCACGATGGCGGGGTAACAGGATGAGGGTGGGGGGGAGTCCCTCGAGGCCACGCGGCACAAGAGCAGGCTGCAGATGCTCTGTCTGATGTAGACCTCGGGGTGGTTGAGGCGGGAGAACAGCTGGGGGATGATACCTGGTGGGGGGGGGGGGGGACCAACCCCAAGGCCTCACAAAGAGGGGGTGGTGTGTTGTGTGTGTGTGTGGTGTGTGGTGTGTTGTTGTGTGTGTGTGGTGGTCCGTTGGTGTCCGTGTGTCCGTGTGTCCGTGTCCGTGTGTGCGTGTGCGCTAGGGCTTTGACTCCGAAATTCATCATTCAAATATAATTAGAATATCAAAAAATAAATCAATATTCAAACAAATATTAGGCAGCCCTTAACATTCAAACCTCTTATGGGCATTCTTTTTGGTAAATGTCTTTTGCTTGAACGTTGTTTTCAATTCAGATTCAGAGGCTTTTTCACGCCTGGTGAAGTTGTGAATCGCGAGCTCATTAGCGAGGCTATTATCGGTTATCATCTGGGCTCCTGTCCTGTAGGGGGCGCTGGTCCTGGTTTGGGACAATCTTTCTATTTTATAGCAAAAAAATGGCCGCGTGAACAACACCGACAACAGCCCCCGGGGAGGAGATCGGAATTTACCCTCCTGACCATTTCAAAAGCCAAGTGTGGCGCTACTTTGGCTTCGAAAAAAATACAGGGGGAAATAACCGCTAAGGATAAAGTAATATGTAGAATATGTAGGACCAAACTCTCATTACACGGGACAACCAGCAACTTGAGAGCCTGTCTACGCTACATCCGGCAAGCTGCAGTCAACGACAATTTGACGGTGACTTCTATACTGCCCTCTGGTGGACAAAACATATACAACTTACGTTTTATACCATATAGGTCTTACTGAAGGCATTTAAGAGTAAAAATATTATTAATAAATATTCGAATATGTTTGAATATTAATATTAATAAACAAACTAACTTTGAATATGATTTCTGGGTCAGTCAAAGTCCTAGTGCGTGCGTGCGTGTCTCTGTGTGCGTGTCTGTGTGTGTCTCTGCGTGTGCGCGTACCCCTCCAGGGAGCGGTGGGCGTGGAGGCCAGGCCCAGCTCGAGGCCGTCCCTCAGCTCGCTGCCGTGCTTCACCAGCAGACGCAGCAGCCGCAGGGTCGCCATCACGATCATGTCGTCGTTGCTCTGCTTGCAGGCGTCGCTGGACAGCAGCAGCTTGGGGTCGTCCTCGTTGACGGGGAGCTGAACACAAAAACAAAGTAAAAACATGTATGTATGAAGGTATCACGAGGGCCCCACGAGGGCCCCACGAGGGCCCCAGTCCACGCCCACCAGTCCACACCCCTGCGGGCTCACCTTCCCGGCGTTGAGCTTGAGGAAGGTGAAGTAGGCCGAGCAGGCGACGCGGTACAGGCTGAAGATGCGGTCCGCCACCCTCCTCCACACCCGGACCAGGCCCTCGGTGACGGCCGGGCCCGCCTCCCCCAGCCAGGGACAGGAGGCCAGCAGCTGCCTCCAGATGACGTCCACCAGGTCGTCCTCCTCGTCCTCCTGCTGCAGGGCCAGGTCCTCGTCCTGGAACAGAGCCCCGCCGTTAGCCCCCCAAGGACGTAGGGTACACGTGTGGCTTAATGACATGCAGTATGAGACCTCCTCAGGTGAAGACTAAGCGGCGCTGACCTGTACGCCGGCCTGGCGGCACATGGCCTGTCGGAGGATGCTGAAGATGGCGTTCTTGTCCTCCTCACTAGCGTCGGGCAGCAGGTCCTCGATCGCCTCCTTCTCCCCGGGGAGCAGAGGAACGCCCTCCCCCTGGCTGCAGGGCGACACCGGACACAGCAGAGTGTTGGGGAGCCACCATGGATGGAGAATGTTTGTATACCAGATCAAATGCTGTTAGATGCCCTCTACCTAATGCCATTTCACTGAGCTTGGACAGAAATAAACGTTTAATTCACCAAAATATAATAACACACTTGATCGCTTAATGATTTAAACTATATGCTTGATTCCAGAACAACAATGTATGTGTAACAATGAGTTCATGAATACACCTCCTAGACACCGCACAAAGGTTTCACCCTTTTCACTGGTTTGGCGTAAAGGTCTCTTCCCTACCACCATTATATTCATAAAGGGAACTCCTACCATGTTGTGAGCGTTTGTGTAGTGTGACCGCTTTGGGTCACTTCCATAAAGGGTAGTTTGGATGGCAAAAGGTTCCCATCCCCACCCGCTGCAACCCCGTGAACAAAGAGTGGCTCCTCCAATGTCACACAGGGACTAACCTGGCGTTGTCCACCACCTTCCTCCCCCAGCGATAGGCCCAGCTGGCCAGGGCGGCCCAGGACTTGGCCATCTCTGGAGCCAGGCTGGTGGAGAGCTGGTAGAGCTGGCCAAGGACAAAGTCTGCCTCCCCAACCCCGACGCTCACTGGAGAGACCCGGAGAGAAAGAAGGAGGAGGAGCGCTGAGTAAAGCCAATAAACCAAGCTCCATAAACGGACTGCGCGTGGTCCATCACGGCACACATGACCGGCAGCAAGGGCAGGGGTAGAAATTTGTAAATGAGGGTCAAATACATTTAATCACACTAAATTGTACACTATTATGTTCCACAATTATTGTGGTTCTTTTTAGTCTTTTGTTTCCCCGGCCCGGCGGCGCGGTGGGGGCCCCCTCCTCTCCCCGGCGGTGCTGTGGGGTCCCCTCCCCGGCCCGGCGGCGCTGTGAGTATGAGGGCCCCCTCCCCGGCCCGGCGGCGCTGTGAGGGCCCCCTCCCCGGCTCGGCGGCACTGTGAGGGCCCCCTCCCTTCCCCGGCGGCGCTGTGGGGGCCTGACCTGTGCTCTCGGGGGTGATGCGGGAGGCGGCCGGCTCCCCGTGGGGGAGGGCCAGCAGGGCGGCGATGTTGCGGCTCAGGAGCGAGGTGGCGGCCGGCGCTGCGCTGGGGGTGCTGTTGAGGCCACACGTGTTGTTCACCACCTAGACCGACGGATCCCGGGGGGTGGAGGACGAACCACAATGGAGGCAGGACATTTAAAACCAAATCAAAAACCCAACGCGATGAGGGGTGTTTCACACCCCATCACTAACCCTAACCCTCTTATTATACAAGTATAGTCTAACAGTAACCAGTGGACCACTTCAGTCAACGCCCGTACAGGAAACTTAAAGTGCTTTAAATGAAACATAAACGTGCTGAACTCCACCGTTGGGATATTGTGTGCGTGCGTCTGTTAAAGTTAAGAACAAGCAGTGTCAACCGTATGTAACTTGCAGAACCAGCGTAGACGAGAGTCTAAACGATGCCAGGCCTAACGTGTGAGTTGGTAAAAAAGTATTCCTCATGGACACAAGCGAACGAAGGCCTTAAAAGGGTTGGAGGGTGGTCTTGTGTCCTTGCCTGTCTGAGGTGCGGGGTCAGGTCCTTCCAGTCCACCAGGAGCCACTTGCACAGGTTGAGGACCGAGCGACAGGCGGCCGGCTCACACTGCCCCAGGTGGCCGTAGGAGAGGGCACACGCGCTGAGGGCCACCATGGCCGGCACGGACTGGCCTGGGACGGGAGAGAGGGGTGAAGGGGCGCGAAGGGACACCGTTGAAGAGACTGAAAGATAGAACTATAGTACTGTTCATTGGGTAGCGTCTTATTCTAGCCATCTTTGTTCTACACGGGGAATGGGCTAACCTAGCAGTCGTTTCTATGAACATCCTTACCAACTTCTCTTTCTGACAAATGTGACTTCCATTTTATATTCCATCCAATACTGCGTGGACTCATTGAGGAAGCATCTGGTAACAGTCACGCTGCTGAAGGAAGGACACCCGATCACACCCCATCTCACACCGACTCCGCTCCTTCCCCTCACCTGCCGTGTACAGCACTTTGGCCTTCTCCATCTCCAGCTCGGGCCCCCACTTCTCCACGGCCGTGCCCTCCAGGTTCAGGCCCCTGAAGGAGGAGGCCAGCGTCTGCTCGTCGTCCGCCCCCCCCGGCGCCTCCGGGTCGCTGCACTGGCCGAGCAGCCGGGTGGCCAGGGCGACGTTGCCCTGTTTGCGGGCGAACTTGACGGCCACGAGACACAACTCCATGAAGTGGCCGTCGATGGCTGCGGAGGAACCTGGGGCGACGGGGGGGGGGGGGGGGGTTCAAAGCACGGTTGACTTCAGCTCCGTTGTAGGAAGACTCAAGCGTTAAAAGACCTTTGCCGAATACGTTGAGTTCCCGATACGAAGATGGCTTTGCGCGTTGCGTTCCCCTCCTACCTTTGAGCTTGAGCAGCAGCCGTCTCTGGAACACCGTGTAGCGCAGGGCCTGGAGCCAGGGCTGCACGTCCTGCTGCTTACAGGAGCTCAGGGCGTCGCTGTCCAGAGGGATCACACAGTCCTACGGAGGGACGGGAGGACAGACGGTCAACCTCCGCTGGGGGGGGGAGAGAGAGACGGGGGAGAGAGAGACGGGGGAGGCCGGCGGTCAGGAGAGGGGCGCGCACCTCGTGGCCGGTGAGGGTGCTGTCCAGGGCCGTGATGCAGTGCAGCTGCAGCGTGGACACGCTGGGCAGGCTGCTGGACAGCGTGAGTGTGGAGAGGCGCAGCGGGCCCAGGGTGATGCGCCCCGTCTGCTTCAGGTAGCGGACCAGCGTCCTGCAGGGCAGCGAGGGAACCCATCAAGACACGGTGGAAGACGCTTGGTCCAAAGAGACATGGTTACGCTGAGAACCAAAGCGGACGTGCATCTAGACACGGGGCGCTTCGGTCCGGTACAGACCGGTACCGATCTGCACGCAGGAACGTGCGTCCAGGAACGTAGGCTACTTAAAACCCTTATCTTAACAACAATGCCTTTCAAGGTAACCCCTGCCATCCTTCTTTACTCTCGGGGTGAACAGACCGGCCCCCCGGTCACGTGGCGCGGCTGGGGGTGCCGGTGTGACGTGGCGCCGGTCCTTACTCGGTGCTCTGTGTGGCCGCGTGCTCCGGGTGGCTGTTGGCGACGCTCATGGCGCCGACAGCACTGCGCAGGAGCTGCACCTCGATGGCCTTCTGGAGCTCCGAGGGGTCCAGGCTCAAGACCGAGGGCAGCAGGCGCTTCAGATCTGACCACAGCACGGACACACACCCACCGGTCAGACGGTGTGGACACAAGTCAGGGGAACGCATGCTATTGAACTATGGCGACTAAAGGAAGAAGAAGAAGAAAGATTAGGAGGAACGGGGTGGGGGGGGCACTGAGATCACCCACATTGACGGCTCCTAGGGTTGGGGTCGCTAACTACATAATACACACACGACTCAAACTGACCTATGTGTTCAAACTCGTCCTAATATCTGAAAAGAGTATACAATACAGAACAGTGACCAGACGGAACGGCTTCTTCAAAACTAAAATGTGCCACCCCCCAAAACAAGAATGGAACCCTGCGAGCCCCGTGCATGGCGTTGCCCAGCGGGGGAGAGACAGGAGGGCGGTTACCGAGCTTGTCCTTGGAGCCGGCGGCGCTGAGCAGGCTGCAGTCCTCCCCGGGCAGAAGCTCCAGCTGGGCGGCGCACTGCTCAAAGTCTCCGTCCTCAAAGTGGCTGAGGGCCTGGATGTAGTTGAAGTCCATCTTGAGCTGCACCCCGGTCGGGGAGGAGGAGGAGGAGGAGGAGGAGGAGGAGGAGGAGTTCTTCTTGAGGGCCTGGACGCTGGCCTGCCACTCCTGCACCGAGGGCCAGTCACACAGCGCCACGTAGCACTGGCACGCCTTGTTGGCCAGGAAGTTGAGCACCTCCGAGGAGCACTCGGTGGACTTCAGCAGCACCGTCTTCCTGGCCTCGCCTGCACGGACGGAGGAAACAAATGGGTTCAAAACACAGAGCGACCCCACGCCAAGAGAAGACAGCCATGTTCGCACTCCTAGAAATGGTCTGCGTTTGATAATCATTAAGGGCTCATTATAGTTCAGTAAACATGGTTTTATGCGGCGACCGTTGCCCGTGTGCTTGGGGCTGGAGGCCGCGCCGGCGCAGACACTGGAGGTGGACAGCTTCAGCAGGCGCCCAGAGCCCAGGATGGAACAGTCCGTCCCTGTGACGGCCGTCAGCTGCTCCTGGTACTCCACCGCCGCCCTCTCAAAGCTAGGGCACAAGGAACACAGAGAACACTAAAGGAGGGTCCAAGACGAGCCGCTGAACCGCCTCAGGACCCCGGGGACAACCTGTCACCCTGACTGGGCGCCTCAGGACCCCGGGGACAACCCGTCACCCTGACTGGGCGCCTCAGGACCCCGGGGACAACCCGTCACCCTGACTGGGCGCCTCAGGACCCCGGGGACAACCCGTCACCCTGACTGGGCGCCTCAGGACCCCGGGGACAACCCGGCACCCTGACTGGGCGCCTCGGGACCCCGGGGACAACCCGTCACCCTGACTGGGCGCCTCAGGACCCCGGGGACAACCCCTCACCCTGACTGGGCTCTGAGCATCGCAGCCCTTTGTGGATTATGTCAAACTAAATATGAAGTCACTGCAGAGCTACGTAATAACTAGTGTGTGCGGTGCAACCAGTGATTAGCGCTGAAGTAAACCCTTCCCTTATAACCAGACTAGGTTGAACTACGCTGAGCTACTGCAACAGGCCCTCGGTACAGACGGAAGCAGATCCACAACCCCCGTGTTTGTCCTTCAATGACGTCACGTTAACCAGCAGGCACCCGACACCCAAACCCCGACCCCTGGAGCCCTCACCGGCCCTCGGCCTGCAGGGCCACCGAGGACAGCCAGGCCAGGCTCTTGCCCGTGTTGCAGAGGTTCCAGGCGGCCAGGCCTTGGATGGCCTCGGGGCAGCGCAGCTCACACAGGGCCTCCACCAACATCATCAACGGCACCTCCAGCTCTGGGCCCTGAGCGAGAGAGGGGCGGGGGTCAGCTTCAACCAGGAGGACTTAATGTGAGAACAGTTAGAAGGGGCAGTGGAGCTTTGATTCAGGAGAATCATTTGAGCGTCATTTGTTAGGGATGCCACAGAGATCCAAATATTTTCCAGCTGACGGCCCTAGCCTCGGTACCAGACTAATTTGACAAATGTGCTTTGAAGCACATTTTCCCCAATTGATTTGGGCGAATACATTTGTCTGTCAATCACAGATGGGTAAAATGCAACACTTCTCATTGGCCGAGGAACAGAGAGGGAGGGAGCAGACCTGTTTTGGTTGATCCTCTCTCTCTCTCTCTCTCTACAACTATCTTAATGGAACCCACACGCGTCTTTTAATGCGTTAGTTCTTGCTCCGCTTCCCCCACCGTACCTGGGTGTTGCTGTTCTTGATCTCGGTCATCAGGTCGAAGCCGTGGCGCACCGTGACGGCGGGCTGGCCGGAGAGCAGTCCCACCCTCATCAGCGCCAGCCGGATCCGGGTCAGCCAGTCCTGGCACGTCTGGCGGTTGGTGTAGAAGAACGTCCTTATACCCTGAGGGAGGAGACAGCGTTAGAGGATATACCGCCGTCACTCCGAGGTAAACTAACCATCTGAAGAAGGAACGTAACGTGGTATTCTGATTGATACGATTAACCGGCACATCTATGCGAGTTGTTTTGTGTTGGTCTAGCGCGCACACACACACACACACACACACACACACACACACACACACACACACACACACACACACACACACACACACACACACACACACACACACACACACACACACACACGGATTTATGTCCAGTGCCGGTCCAAATCAATATTTTAAATCGTGTATCAAGACACGAGGAAGGAACGGCTGCTTGTTTTTCGGACTTGACTAGCCTAACCCCAGCGCGGGGGGGCTCTCGGTCGGGGAGCGCGGGGCGGACTCACCTTGGGCGGGGCGGTGAGCGCGTTGGCGCAGCCCTCGTAGGCGTTGTACATGAGCTTCTCCAGGTTCTCCAGGAACTGCAGCAGCAGCGTGAGCCGCAGCTGGTTGGAGTGGTGGCCGTCGCTGTCGCCCCCCGTCCCGCTCCAGGCGCCCAGCTCCTGCTGCTCTGGGTTCAGGCTGTGGGCCGCCAGGCTGCGGATGATGGCTGCACACGGAACCAACACCAGGAAGACGCTTTGGGGTCACTCCAGAACGGCTTTTAGGGAAACGCCTCTGTGGGTACTAAACGCTTTCTGTGCGTGGGCGCCGATATGATCAACGGATCATTTTGATACCGACATCATTACCCCAGTTTGTACTTTTTTGTACAGTTTTAGGATTGGGAATGAATGTTACTCTGTGTCAATTTATGGACAGACTATCCAACCGCCGTTGTTTTCTTGGCCAACCCTTCATACTGGTACAGAGCTTTTAGTTTTATTAGACCCGTTCATTCTTCTTAGTAGTACTTCGTCTTATACAAATGATCAGATATCTTCAGAGTAGCAAACTTGAAGATTTCTGTTTTGCTCTTTGGTGACAATTTAGCGATTATCTGCGACTTTTCCCCAGAGTACAAACAGTTTGGACACCCTGTTCATAACATGTGTTATAGTAGTAAGATAATGACTTAACAGACATTTATTGACATGAAACGCTTACACCACTTTAACTCTCCACCACGGGGTGTACGTCAGGGGACGTTTTGCCCCCCAGTGTCGGCTCCTCTCTGCCTGCTCTCCCCCCTCACCTTCGATGGTCTGGAAGGTGTCCTGCGCCCGGCCCAGTGGCGTGCGCAGCTTGGGAGGAGGACGGTTGAACTGCGCCGCCTCCCACACGGCCCACTGCCACAGCACCACCTCTGTCTTCAGCAGGCCGCGGGGAACGCCCCCACCGCCGGCCGCCGAGCCGCCGCCGCCGGCCGCCGAGCCGCCGCCGCCGGCCGCCGAGCCGCCGCTCTCCCCCGCACGCTTCTCCAGCCGCTGGCAGCTGTGGTACAGGCGCTCCAGCCACGGGTCCTTACTGCGGAGACCGACACACACACAATTATTACGCCACCACTTTGTTTCGGATGCTCTTGTGTACGTTCTCAGTGTACCTCGAGACCTTCCTCTGCCCAACTGAACGGCTCTAACCGTGGTACACACTGGAGGCCCTCTGCCCAAGTCCCCGGTGGGTACCAGGTTAACAAGGCCCCTTTGGCCCCACCGATATGAAGCCCTATCTCCCATAGAAGAAGAACATCCAGAGAGGATGTGGGACCTGGGCCCGTAGCTCGGTGCTCACCCCCCGCGGTGCACTGCTCCATACAGGATGAAGCTGATGATGTCGCTGAAGTCCTGCGGGTGCAGCGTGCCACTCGGGGAGCGCCCCATGTGGCGACGGATGGTCATGGAGATCTCGCCCATTTCTGGGTGGCTGTGGTTACTACATTAAAAAAAAAAAAGAGAGAAGAAATACACAAAACATCACGAACATTGAACAAAGCTCCAACCCTCTGCACCCATTGGCCAGCCACTCTACCCTTCGATGGACACTACGTATTGATTGGACGAAAACGGTGTTGTCCTTGGCCACCCTCAGGGCACCCATTGCACTCTTAAGGAGTCCTCGTGTTTATTATGGGAGGCTCACTTGTTCTTTGAGACCCTGATCGAGGGCTACACTTAAACCACAACGTGTACACCCATCTGACACATGCACTGGCTTATGATAATTGCCTCTGTGATTCTGTAGCATATAGAACACCCTTAAAGAGAAACACAATAGTACGTGTTCTATGGACTCAACCAAAGCCCTAACACACACACACACACACACACACACACACACACACACACACACACACACACACACACACACACACACACACACACACACACACACACACACACACACACACACACACACACACACACACACGGTGGGACATCGGTCTGGCAAACATATCGAATGAATCGGTGGAACGACAGGGAATGGCCACAGGTCAACGCTCTTGACTGTGTGTGTCTAACGTATTACCCAAGGGCCACGCTCAGAGGGACGGTCCTCAGCAGCTTTCCGTAGGCCTGCCTGACCCGGACCATTGAGTGAACCAGCTGGACTCTGCACACATCCACACACCTGGGGAAGGAAGCACAGTCACACCACCTCGAAACAGTTCCACAATAAAGAGCTGTGTGCAATGGCTTTTACAACCGCCACATACATAGGAGGTCAAGTATACCTGACATTAGATTGTCTAATTGTCAGTGACCAATCAGTCAGTCAGTATGTGGGTGACGGAGTGTGTGTGTGTGTGTTTGTGGGTGGGTTTGTGTGCGACAGTATGTGCGTGACAGAGTGTGCGACAGTACGTGTGCGTGCGACCGTGAGTGAGTTTGTGTACGACAGTGAGTGAGGGAGTGTGTGAGTGAGTGAGACGGTGACAGTGTGTGTGTGTGACAGTGTGTGTGTGTGAGACAGTGTGTGTGTGGCAGTGAGTCTTTGTGTACCGCTGTAGTAATTCAGTGGACAGGGATGCAGAGAGAACCTGCAGGCTGTTGCAACTCTGGAGGCAGATGGTAGGTTCATCGTTCAGAGCTGTCCAGGTGCACGGAGAGGAGAGGAAACAGACCAACACTCCTTATTTCTAACACATTGAATATACTTTGTCGAGCACGTCAACTGGCAGAGCGATTGCCACTGCATCCAGACAACACAGGTTTTACAAAGTGGAACTTCATTGTCTTTCTTAAGATCTTTACGACTGCACATTGAGCGTGGGGGTTTATTCATCAACTCGTTGTTAAGCGACGCCATCAACATCTTTATCAATTCACAAAAGCTGTGAACATCATAGCCCTCCCTTCACGGTGTCCGTTGAGCTCACCGTTGGCCAGCAGGCCTTTGCAGAACTTGTGGAAGGAGTTCAACGAGAACAGGGGAGCATAGGTGTCCGTCTTCTTCATCAGCAAAGAAACCTCCTGGGCCCAAGTTAGCAAGAGCTTCCTAAACACCGCACACAAATACAAGACTCAGATTGACAATAGATTGGTTCAGTTCATTTTAAATATATTGTTTTAAGTGAAAAAGAAGCTCCTATGCCAGACAGAAGGTAAGGCCCAACTGATTTAGTGGGAATGTGTCGGGATTTAAAAATTCTTAAAGATTAAACAAACGTCCACCAGTAATACTTTGACCATGCACACTACATCCAGAAGACCCATTTGACCCAGTGAGAAGCAAATCACATGACTTATAGGGACCAGGGCAGTCAACACCGGTTGAACAGGACAATATGGACTTTAATAACGCACAGTCAAACCGCGTCCTCAAAGGACCTCTCCTATAACTATTCTGTTCTGCGTTAGCTGAACGAATATGACCATGCATCACGTACTGAACACTGCGAGCCGTGTGTGTGTATACCTGGCCTCTGGGTAGAGGTGCTCCTTGGACAACAGGGAACCCAGGAGACTCAGGAGGGTGCTGAAGTGCTTCTTTGTGGCCGTGGTGACGGTGCTGATGACGGCCCCGTCGAAAAGGGAGGGGGACGAGGTGGACAGGCTCGCGGAGATGAAGTGGTCATGCCTGCAGACAATCAGGAAGACGCACAACGCGTTTGCAGAGCTCCACATGTCGCCAGGAACCTTTGACTAACGACACTTGGCTCGTCATTTTTCTCTAAACTATTACCGTCAACTGACTATTACCGTCAATAAGCAGTTGTTCAAATATTTACCATTGCCACAAGAAAATGTACGCTTTCTGACTGAAGCTATGCAAGTTTGACACTACAGTTACTGGAAATAAATAGTAGACGTGCACGTTTCCCTCTCGAGACATTTTCTAGCACAGATAAAGTGATTTTGTGTCTATTGAACGGCTGCAGCTACAGAGCTACACAGTGCAGGTATAAAGTCTCATTTGTCTTAGCGAGTGTGTGTGCAGTAGAGGATTACCTTGTGCAGTGGGAATAGAGTGTGTACAACACCGAGTACTGGACCGCTGGGTAGTGCACGGCCAGCTCACAGTGAACCATGGCCAGGTTCTGACTGAGCAAAGCAAACACTGTGGGAGACAGAGCCCACATCTAAAAACCACAGAAGGTAGTAAGGTTAGGGATGACACGTTTCAACAAGTGCAATAAAAGAATAAGAACTGAGCACGGATAAAACAGATAAAGGACAGCTTGAAGAGGAAAAAAAGACAGAAGGTGAAGAGTGAAAAGACATCAGTCCTATCCGTTGAACATCGAGGCTAAGAAAGACACGAGGCAGAGGACCTCTCAGGGGGACAGTAGAGAGCAGAGTGCATGAGCCAATGACAGCCGTGTGTTCACATGCTGAAGAAACGGGAACCTTCAAGTCACGCTCAACACTTTCTACTCCTTTCCAGTTCAATGTTGTAGACCGCAGTCATTTAAACATAACTTACAACGCGGGCATGAAGCAGCAGTCTGCGCTGATCTAATGGTTGGTTTTAATGCAATGCGTTGATAGTCTTCCATTACTTCCCATTTCACCGGGACACTATTCGACTAACCAACATACAAAGCTGCACTCTATATGTAGCCATTTGAAAATGGGCCTGAAGGTTAGATTGTGTAGAGTTTTCTTTGAAAATCCGTAGCCCTCCATAAGCCAACAGTGATACACTAAGACAATTACTGACAATTGACTGCTAACGTGGTAGAGAAGTGACGATGACACTGTATGTTTGCCTGGGATTGACAAACCATGCGTTTGACAAACAATCTAGACACACACACACACACACACACACACACACACACACACACACACACACACACACACACACACACACACACACACACACACACACACACACACACACACACACACACACACACACACACACACACACACAGGGGAGTTTCATTTCAAAATCAAGCTCTTTTCTACCCTCTGCCTTTACAACTCTCCAATCATCCCTACTGCAGCTTCAAGTGAAGAGCAAGAGCGTCTTACCCCGATGAGGGAATTCTTGGTGTTGCCGATGGTAGTGAGGGCGCCGAGGTCGAAGATGAGGGTGAACTCGGCCCTCTCTGGGGGCAGGAGCACCGAGGCGAAGGCAGGGTGCTGGACGTCAGTGGAGGGGGGCGGGGTGGGCCCGTTCTCGAGCGGGGCGAGGAGGCTGTCAATACCGCAGGACATCTCTCCCAGCACCAGCTTGTAGGCCGCCTCGAGGGTCGGGATGTTCTTCAGGCTCAGCAGAGCCTGGTACACGCCATGCGTGGCAGCCATCACCTGCAAAGACAAAAAGAAAAGGCGCCAAATTAAACCTCGAGTGATCGAGTCGTACGTTTGACAGGAAAGGAGGAAAACGTGGCTCTTCAAGGAATCTACTTCTTTATTTACATAATTGAAAGGGCATAATAAGAGAAGCTTAGGGCCGGACTCACCTCTTTCTCTCTGTGGAAGCGAAGCTCCAGCAGTTGAGAGTTTGGCGCCAACAGTTTCTCGACAAAAGACACCGGTAACCTGGTGTTGATCTGGTCCACAATCTGCAAAAGAGGCAAGTTCAGAACTCCCTTGGGAACTTGATGGGGTAATGTTTGGACCCCAAGCTCCAAAGGCCTCGACGCTACGGCCCCGTCCTCACCAGGGTGAGGAGACCCAGGACGGCCAGGCTGTAGTCCAGCCCGCAGCCGTGGCAGGCGTCAAGCTGGTCCAGGCCGGTAGACCAGCACCACCTCCGTCAGCTGGGCCGAGGGCTCCAGGCTGACCAGCAGCACGCTCACACACTCGTTCCCCGCCGTGAGCACCGCCTCCGAGAACAGCACCTGCCGGGCGGTGCTGACGCAGGACAACACCCGGTTGAGGATCTGAGCGGGGACGGGGGGGGACGGAGGAGAGGTCAGTGGGAAGCAAGACGCTACCGGCTGGGCCAGCATCCAGCAATAAGCATCAACGTTACAAATGATCATTGGTCTGTGTTTTCCCTCTCTGACTGAAATATGTTCCCATTCAGGGCTCAGGCCTCGTGCCCACTACCTCCGTCAGTTGTCCGTTGCCCATTGACTTTGAATGGGGACGGACGCGCAATGCATTGTGGATCCGTCCGTTCAGTTGGAGCGTTCGCCACCATCAGAAAGTTGAAAAATTTTCAACTTTTTCGGCAGCGACGGATCCGTCATCCAATCAGATCGCGTATGCAAATTTAAGCACTGTGACGCGACTCGGGCTCGATACTGGAAAGCGGGAGAGCGGCGGAGAAGTTAATTTAAAAAATGGAGCGCGAAGCGATTTGATTGGCTGACGGATGCCTCTGCAAAGACTACTCCCCCATCCGTCAGCCGCGCCTTCCCACGTCCGTTGACTGACGGTGCAGTGGGCACGAGGCGTCAGAGTTGAGCTTTTCTTTTATTGATTTGACTGTGGAGCTCCTTGCTCCAGTCAGTTAACCGTTTACGCCACATCCACACATGTCGGGGCACCCAAACACATGCCTGCTGGTTAACGAATGGATCTGGCCTCCAAGTAACGGTTTGGCCCTCAAACTCTGTAACTTTGTCGTTCACTTAGAGCTCAGCGTTTGGTCTGCGGTCTTTCCCCGCCCATCAGAGGGGCGGGCGTCCTTACGTCGGACACGTATTCCTGGGTGATGGGCGGGCCCCTAGTGGGGCTGAAACGGCCCCCGATGCTGCGCACCACCGTGCTGAACACACGCAGCAGCGCCGCCAGCTTGGGGAGGGACACCGTGGGGGGGGGGACGTCCTCGTCTGGGACCTCTCCGGAGCCCACGTGGCTCAGGTCCTGGGGGGGGGGAGAGGTTTCAGGAGTCAGACCTCACCACTACTGGAATGTATTCAAAGTGTTACTGAAAGTACTTTAAATAACTGTGGTTTTCTGAAGGATTATTGGTTTAAATTGAGTATTTTCGGCCAGCCGACAAAGAATATATAGTACCAAAGGGTTTCATTACTAAACGGTCAACATAGGAATATATATCAGAAAGTGGATTTAATACAAACATAAGAAAAACTGAAACTTTAAGGGATCTGTATTAATTAGTGTCCGATAAAACAGCTGGTGCTTGCAGAAAGATAAACGCTGTTTGACCTCTGCATAAGCTTCCATATCCTTCCAGGAACTCGGCCCCAACAGTGTGTGGAGAAGGTGAGGTCTGCAACCCAGAAACGGGCCTCCAAACTCTGCAGCCAGCCTGCAGCACAAGTAAAATCGTAGTTGATCTCACTGCTCTCCAACTAAGAAGGAGTAGTGGTTAACGGTAACCATTAATAGTTCAAGTGCCAACTGACCTGAGACGTTGGGGTAAGCGACTCCTGCGTCTGTGTGTGGTCATGTGCCAGCCTACCAGGGATATCAACCGTTGTCCTGAGAGGATGAATCACCGTTAGCCAATACATTAGGAATCGTTTTACACGGACAGATCTAATAGAGATTGCGTGGATTCTTGAAATGCTTTGGGGTTATGGTTGCCACCCTCAGTGAATTCATTTGTGGGGGAGTGTAAGCACTCGCAAAAAATAAGACTACGCTAGATTAAAGCACAGTAGAATCATTACATTATATATCCTTGGAGATGACAAGGAAACACCCCTCCTGCATATATGAGGCTGTGATCTCAACCCTCCTGTTAGCAGGTGAAACATCAGTTCATAATGTTACACACGCAAGGAACCTCAACCTATATATACTCTCAATGTGTTCGGATGTCACGTTTCTTAAGGCTCCACACTCCGGACATTGTTGTCCCTACCGTGTTTCTGCTCATAGACGTTTACATTTTCCAAGGGAAGGGAGGGTCTAAGGGCTGTCTGATGTTCGCTCAATAACTTTGTAGTTTGCCCTGCATATTAATAAGACCAGGGGTTGCACACATGCTGTGGGCGTTCAGATCCGCCAGAGACAGAGCTCACTGCAGGCTACTCACCCTTAAGTTGGTATCGAAGACGTGGGGTGGAGCGGGCCACCTGCAGAATGCAGCTTAGGACACTCTGACACACAGCTCGGGGCGTGTCCAGGTTACTCCAGATTGACTGCAGACATAACTCATCACCAGCTGAAACAGCACCCAGATAGTCAGCACCGCGTGTGAATGACAGAGCCTGAAGACGGCTTTAAAGATATAGGCCATATGTGTGTCCCTACCTGCATGACCTGGGTGAAGGCTTCTCTCTTCCTGGCCGGCCTCCAGGCCCGGTGCATGGCGATCAGGCAGCAGCTTCACCTCGTCCCGGCTGGAGCCCGCTGAACTTTCAGAAGAGCCACTTGAAGATGCGCTCGGCCTCGTAGCTGATGGCCCCACACAGGAGGCCCAGGCAGGACGCTGCCTCCTGTCTCATCTCCCAGAGCAGCTTACTGCTGCAGAGAACGATGGAGAACAACATGGGCTACCACTTCAGGGGGGGTCAGTGTCCCCTGAACGGGAGACGCAACACTGAACCATGACAGCTTTTCAGACGATAGCAACCCGCCAACAACACACCAGAATTGATTTGTTAACATTTGTTTCTTTCAATATACAACTGAAAGAACTGTCAATTTCAATTAACGGAGAAACGTTCAAGTCTACGATGACGAAAGTACCAACGGAAAGTAGTGAGAACTTGGTCCAGTGTAAAGGTCAGACCTAGACATTCAATGATCCAGCTGCACGCATCTGAGGATCTTTCACCAAACATTGAACATCACGTCATGGGGCCTTTTGTTTCAGTATCCACTTCCATTTTACACGCCTAGTGGTGTGCGATCGATACGGCGAAAATACAATCACACCTCGTTGTGAATCACAGTATCACGATACTGCTAATCCTCTGCACATTTGTATAGTTCAAGATGTGAAACAGTCATATTGAACACCCCTAGCCTAGAGCTTTAACCTAAAACACAAATGGTATTCGAGCCATATCTGTTAACAGATATAATTATATCTTAGAGGTAATACAATGATCATATAAGAGATATTCTCCTTCATTCAAGACTTCTTCAGGTACTCAAGGTGGTTCCATCTGCTTTCACCAGGCTGTCATGATTAGTG